>CANXYI010969843.1:0-11477 GCA_948208565.1 Hura crepitans | reverse complement strand
GGACTCTTTAATTTATCATGTAATGGGCTTAAGCCATGGATATTATTTTTCAGACCTCTCTTTTTTAGTTATTTTCAAAATATGTTTAACTTATTCAGAAATAAATTTTGATTTCATGTCTATTGAAGATTGATAACTATAATACATTTATTGATATAATATTAGATCTCACAATTATTTAGCCCTAATGCGTGTTGGGCCTAATATTCATATAATATTTTAAAAGTAAAGTGGACTTTGAAAATCAAATCTAAGCCTTCTTTTCCTAAAATGAATTGCAATTTGAGGATTGGAAAGTATATAAATTAATATTACTCGAGATTTTATTTATCAAACATCAATGGCTGAAATGAAGCAAAATATAATTTTATTTATTATTTTAGTTTACCTGGATTAATTATGTATCTACAACAGCATAATAGCTATAAGAAGACACTATCCCATACACAAATAGTAACCTACATAGTAAATAACACTTCTATAAACTTTTCCATATCATACACATCCCCAGTGATCCTTTTAATCGCCCCAAATCCATTAGCATTATAACATCACAATTCATAATCAATTATCTCAACATACAATCAACACAGTTAAGAAATCAACTTTAAAATAATTATAGACCTTTAAAATCCAAAAATTAACTTTTTATCTAGTTTAGGCCCCATTCCCTAAAATTACACCCATACAAGTGCTATCTATCTATACATCATAAAATTTAGATATGAAATATACCAAAAGAATCATCCTTTCTTAGAAACCTGACAATCCGAGGCTTCTGCTCAAATTGTCCCCTTACCTATGCATCGTAAAAATAGACGATGCGCTAAGTAATAACTTAGTGGTGTAGTCAATGCAACTTGTGTAATATATGCCAATCATCATCATATATTAATATATAAAATATAAAAATTCACATTCTTACATGATATGTAACATTAATAATAACATGCATAAATGAACTAGTATGGCATACGATATGTATATGCTACATTATAAACATCATACATCATTAAATCATTTCATATATCATATAGACATGTTCATTATTCATTAAATTCCATTTATTAAGCTTATACTCTAGAAGCAATTATACTCTGGATAATAGAGTATTAGTGGACCATCTAAGCCCTTAGAAACACGTAGGTCCTGAATGCATTAAATCTAAAGGTCAAAAGAATAGACTTATAGGTCATCATGCATTAAACCTGAAGGTCAAAACAATAAGACAAATCATCAACATGCATCAGACTTAAAGGTTAGAAATAGGATCCAAAGATCAATGCATCAAACCCATAGGTTTGGATATAAAAAGTAACTTAAAGGTTTAGCAATGTAACCTAAAAGCTTTAGAGGTACTAAAGTACCCTAGCAATTGCTATAACTCCTAGCGACTAGAAAATCCCTATTTTTATGAATAGTACTTTCTCGAGATGAATAGTATTCTCGAGACTTAAAATACACTAAAGTTACTGGATGAAAGTATTAGTCATAAAAGCATTTTGAGTAAAGTTTGAAATCAATCAACATTCATTTGATTGGTTAAAAATGCTAATAAAATTTTTACGATATTATCTTATGAATAATGACTAAGGCAAAGCTGAATCGTAAATAATTTTCAAAGTTGCTTAGAAAATTTTGAAATTTATATGACTTGATACTAAAAAATTCCAATGAGTCTAATGGCATTAAAATCAAAATTTTTAAAGGTCAGAAAGTATTTTATTTGGATATTGGGACATATAAAAATGGCATTTTAATTTGGTTTCTTTTGATTTTTGAGCTTTGATTTTTAGAACATGTGGGGACATAATTAAATTAATTTTGAGAAGTGGAATGAGAGAAAAATGAGTTAAAATGGGGGAAAATTTTATGAATGTACTAAAAATGAAAATTTCTAAAGTTATAAATAGGTTCAAAATTTTTGACTTCTGGTAAAAGTTCAAAAATCACTCAATCACTTATTTCTCTCTCTACTCGATGGCTTGTAAGGAGAATTTTCTCCATTTTTCTCAAGTTAATCCTCCATTTTTAGCCACTAATCTTCACCATCAAATGATCATACACTATCCCCACAATCCTAAGACACAAAATTAAGTGATTTTTTGAAAGAAATCAAAGGAAAATCACCTAAAAATTGGTTAAGTGAATAGTGTTAATTTCTCAATTGGGTAAGAATTTTAGAAAATTGATATTTTTCCCTCAATTTATAGGTGCCTAAGAGTCAAAAAAAATGTTGTCATTTGTATTTTTTAGAGATCATATGATTTTATACGATTTTTCAAAAATCAAATCTATAATAGGCAGTTATCGAAACGGAGTAGGGACGCGATAAGGGCAAGGCGAAGGTTTAGTCGAGCTTCATAGGGTTTTATGAGCACACTAGGCATGTTTAAATGACATAATTAATGCATTTAAGGCAAGCTTTAAAGTGTACATAATGTATGTAAATACATATCTATTATGTGAATGGGCAATTAACTTGTAAATTGTGATTAATAGAGAGAATTGAGTGTGAATTCATGTTGAATGAGAAAAGAAATGGCTTATGTGTGTATGGACATAAAGGCTGAATGGCCTTGTTTTATGTGTGTGAGTAAATTGCTGAAATGTAAGTAATTTTAGCATATAATGACCTTAAATAATAAAGTAGGAATCCATGAATATGTGATGTGTTAAGATTGAATGAAAATGCATCATGTATATGTATTTATAGCTTTGGTCGAATTGTTATATGGGTATGAGTATGGATACATGATGAGAAATGCATGTACATAAGTAAAATTGATATGTTATTGATAAGAAAAGCACACTTTGATACTTAAGAGGTTTTAGCTGAATGGGTTGAATAATTGGGAGCATGAATGTTGCTAGATATAAGTAATATATGCATAAAATGCGCAAAAAATATGCAGTGGCTGAAATGGTCTAATTACTTTAAATGAATTTATAAGCTTTGATATGAGCATGAAATTATGGTATGTGCTTACCAATGGATAAATGAACACATTGATGCAAAGTTGTGAATAAAAGCATAACAAGGAAAATGCAAGGCACATGTAAATTATTAAGGTATATGATTTTGTATTTAAATACCAAAATAAATGAAATTAGTTAACATTCCCAGCATAATCAAATTGATATAATATTTGCATAAAAAATGAATTATTAAGTAATAATGATAAGGAAATTATTGAAATATGAAAATACCCTATATGAGTAATAACCTAGAGATGGATAGTGCGATTAGTCAACTAGGGATAGATAGCAGCTACTAAACATGTTAGTGCCTGATGTTGGCTACAGGTCCACTCATAATCTGACCCAAAAACTTGTTTTGATGATAATAGATTTTTACATTAGTGTAGCAGTTGTTTAGGTCCCATAAGGCCACTGCATAGGTCTACACTGGTGCAGCAGTTGTTTAGGTCCCACGGGGCCACTACATGAAATGATCCCATTATCTATAGGTTTTATGTGGATAATGAATATTGAAAAGAATAAAATAATAGTATTATTTATGCTTATGAGTGGTATATAAATGTGCTTATAATTGGAAAATAATTGCATGATTTTTGTTCATGAATTGTAAGTAAATATCATGTTAAGTGTTTGTATAACATAAAGCTATTTGAGTATGATAATTCTGTTATATTAAAATGGTGTACACATATGGCATGAATTAATTTATATTTGTTATAATTATGAATGATGCTAATATACATTATTAAAATGGATATGTATTATAATGCATGAAATAATTATTTTTATTACATGACTAAGCAATTTGCTTAGCACATCATTTTATTTGTGATCTGTAGGTAAAAGGAACAATTGTGCCTAAGCCTTAAGACATCCAAACAAGCAAGTGAACATTTTATTTTTTTGGTATATTTTGATGATGTAATTAAGTTATGAGATGTATAGATAATAGTAATTACACTCTTATATTAGATATGTTTAGTCTTAGGTCAAACCATAACGTGTTGTATTTTATAAACTATAAATGGTTTGTAACTATATTTTAAAATGTTTTTAAGTTGATTTATGCATGATTAATGTCTCCTCCTGAGGTTGAGACTGAGTACTATTGAAAGATGTTTGGAGTGATTAAATGGATCACAAAATTTTGAAATGGATGGGAAAAATTATAAAAAGTGTTTTTCTTACTTATAGGTTACTATTCAAAATTTTAGATAGTGCTCGGTACAACTATTATGTTGTTAAAATTTTGGCATGAGGATTCTTAATTTTGAATAAGTAACTTGGTTTTGAAAAGATATTTAGAAACCCATTTTAATATGTGTTTTCATACTTGATAAAAAGTGTTTTAAATAGCATTGAAGTATAAGTTGAGGTCAGATAATATGTTATGTGCACACACTTTAGTCGAGTACGGCAATCGACCTATGACTAGACCGAGTAAGGGGTGTCAAATCTTATGGTATCAGAGCTCTAATTTAGGCATTCTTAGGCAATATAAGAGTGCTATAGGGGCTACATCTATTCATAACATAATTTAATGATACTGAGGCTTATCAATTATTCTTATTCCTATAGTTAGGATGAGTGCTCCATGAGAGGAAGAAGAAGGATACGCTTCTATATTTATGGGATAGGAAAGTGATGGAGTGCCATCTAAGTTTCAAAGTGTTGTGAGACAAGCACCATTAGCATCTCATGGTCCACCAACCTTTGTATAAGAGATGGTGCAGTTGTTGAGACAAGCTATAACGACCGCTTCACTGCCAGCACCACAGCAGTAGGAAATTCCCTTAGCTCTCTAAAAGACTTACCTAGAGTGAGTCAAGAGAATGAGAGCTAAAGATTTTAAGGGAAAGGGTAAAGTGGAACTTGAGACAGTCGATTATTGGCTAGATTGCACAAATAAAATAATAAAGTAGATTCACTATACATTAACTGAGAAAGTGATTTATACCACCTCTTTACTTTAAAAAGAAGCTTTGAAATGGTGGGATAATTTAATTGAATATAAGTTAAAAGAGGAGCTGAAGAGTATAGAGTACCAGAAGATCCCACATGGGATTTTTTTCCTGAGGAGTTTAGGAAGAAATATATAATTGAGAACTACTTAGAGAATAAGAGATAAGAGTTTATCAATCTGAAGCAAAAGCACAGATCCATATCATTGTATGAAAAAGAATTTGGTAAAGTGAGTAGATATGCCAAGGAGATCACTCCTATAAAAGTTGAGAGATGTACGAGGTTTGAGCAAGGGCTCAACCATAATTTCAAATTACATGTAATAGCTATGAAAATTAGGGAATTTCCTTCTTTAGTTACACTTGCTTATACCATTGAGGAAATCAAGAATGAAAAGGGAGAGAGAGCTTTTAGAGAAAGAGATCGTATAGCTAAGGATAAACATGCATGACTCCCACTGCTGAGAAGAAATAAAAAGGGGATTAATCACAATAGAGCAATTATAGAAGCAGACTCAGACTCATAAGTCTAGCCAAAGATCTCAAGTTAGGCTTCGATAGTAGGCATAAGCAATTATTACACCGACATTTACTACTAAAAGTGTACTAACAATTTTATATGAGAACTATGGTAAGAAGTGTAGGGGTGTATGTTAAAAGACCATACTAAGTGCTTGTTATAGATATGGCTCCATATATCACTTTATTAAAGATTGTCTGAAGGGATCAATAGCTACCTCATAATTTCAAGCATCATCTCTTACTACTATTAAAGGTTAAAAGTAAGATAGAGGTGATAAACCAAAGGATAGCTAAAGGGCTAAATCTGAGCCTAAAGCCTTAATGAGGTAGTATGCCACAAGGCTTAAGAGGAGGCTAATTCCTTAGAGGTTATTATGAGTACTTTCTATCTTTGAGTTACCTATTGTAGCATTGATTATTTTTGGTTTTATGCATTTGTACATATGCACAACATGGGCACAAGATAGAGGATTTATGGCTAATATGCTTAACATTGATATTATGGTTAGTAACCCTATAAAGCACCTTGTGATAGTGAATAGAGTATATATAGGATGTCTTTTATAAGTGTATGTACATAAGTTTTTTATGGATCTTATTGAGTTGCTAATCGATGAGTTTGATTTAATCTTAGGCATAGACTAGTTGTCTATGTAATGCTGAAAAGTTTAGGAGCTCTAGTCAGATAATAGGACATGAAAAGATTACCTTTAGTCGATAGAAGGTGAGATTTGAAGTTGATTTCAAGATATAATGATATTGGCTTATAGGTGGAGTGCCTTTTATTTTTTAAATCTTTTATTTGTTATTTTAAATGTATTAATGTAAGAAAAGGGCTAAATAGAGAGATTATAATAAAGAAGGTAAAAATGGCATTATTAAAGGTGTAATTGAATTGAAATAAAAAGAAAAAAGACCAAAAAGAGGATTACAGTGCAATTTAACTAAAGGAAAATAAAATAAAAAAAAAGAAAGATAAGGGAGATAGGCATGAACCCAAAAGAAAAAAGAAGAAAACATGAAAATAAAAAAGGATATTGAAGCCTAAATATATGCCCTCTAATTTCCTCAAAGGTAACAGTAATTTTGAGAAATATGATTAATAACCAACGAGTCTATAAGGTGAGACTCATCGAGCTCAAGTTATGAAGAGATAATGCGATTTATGGAGAAGCCTATTATACCCGTAATTCATGACTTTGAAACTATCAATTAGGAATTAGGAACAAAGAGAAGAAAAAGAAATAGTAAAGGGATAATAAGAAGTGGATAGTAGATAAGAAGAAAACCAACTAAAGGTGGCTGAATTTCCTTATTACTACTAAAAATTAGGTGAATTTAAAAGAGACTAAGGAGGTAATTAAATGGAAAAGCAAATGTAGCTCTAAAAAAACATAAGGTAGTCATATCTCTATTTTTTAAGGTAATAAGAATGAATTCTTGAGCTAGTTTTAGGTTTTCCTTTATTTCGATTTGTGTGTTATAGGTTTTGATTAATGCATTTTTGTTTATCTACTATTAGTTAGTTTTGATACTTATCTATGTACATTAGATATTGCATTGGTGTATGTGCATGTGATTTTTTTAATATGTTATGGAATGATGGATGATGACTTGAATTTTGTAAGTGTGATAGCTATGTCTATGGTTTTATAGGGTTGTTGGGCTTGTGAAATAGCTAGTTATTGTAATTATATAGAGTCATTATAGAATTTAGTAGCAACGGTTGGTAGATGTAGCAGTTTAAAAGGAGGTGATTGTGATTAAAAGCATTTTTATGAAGTCTCTATGTTGTAATAAGGAAATTGAGACTACTACATAATTTTGCAACAATTGTAGGTTGTGGCAATTAAATTCTCTCATGAGCAAGAAAATGATAGTACCTAAAAGAGGGATTAAAGAATAATTTTAAAAAGTTAAAGCACTATAGTGAACATTAGAAAAATCGAGAGGATTCTGACTTAATAAGTAACGAGTTTCTTTGAGTTAAAATTTTTAATTTTGATTTTGATTTTTCTTTAAGTCATTTATGATGAATTAAAATTTCATTTTAAAACTAAGATGTTAATTAAAGAAAGGAAAGTATGAAGAAGGTGGAATGATACCTGAAATCTAGATTTTACAAAATTTGCATAATTTCAAATAAATATGTCTACTTTAATTCTACTTTTAGAGGCTATTTGGTGTATTCAAATTATTTATGTAATTTGAAAGTTCACTTTTAAGCATATTGAAATATACCAATAGTGAGTATAGCTTAAAGTGGTGAAATGGTTACCTAAAACTTTACAATTCCTTATGTCTTATTTTGTTAATTTGAAGGTGTTTTCTACTATATATGGCTAGTTTTGATTTTGGTATTTGCACATATACTCTATACAATAAAGTAAAAGGAGGTTCCACGAAGTGTTAGGCAGTTGGGAGTGAGATATGAAAACTCGTTACTGCTACCTAAGAGCAATAATTTCATTTCAATAATGGATAGAAGTTCTCAGCTATGATATTACTGAGTTGTGTCTAAAACATGAGAATTATTGGAAAGAGTTTAAGCAAAGGCATGTATAGTAAACCTATATTATTTTCACCTAAGCAGATATCATCATCAAATTATTTTAGGCCGGATTAAGCAACTAATTCAAAATTTGAATGTTGATATACATTGTATTGAGTACTTTATTTCTAATATTATACGACAATATGATAGGGACTCTAATGTTTTATTTAGTTATGTTTGTCAATATTTTAGTTTTGTTACTAGTATTTACTTAATATTAAATGATATTTGAATCCCATAATGATTATTATAAGTATGCTTGCTAATTATTATTCTTAAAGACTAAAAGAGGGATAATGGTTTTGAGATTATTATTTGATTATCAATTGCTAAAAGAAGGTTTCCTTGCATCTTATTTTGCATTTTTATTTTATTGTATATGCAACAATCTACTTATAAAATATGTGCAACAAATATAAGATATGTACAAACTGAGCATTATTTATGCAAGTTTATGATGATATTTAAGGTATGTATATGTGATGGTGATTATATGATCCCTTATAATTGGCATATACATGTATATATCAATAACCTCTATATGATTATAAAATGAGCATGCTTTAGTATGTGAAGTGCTAAAAGTAAACTTCTTATTTGTACTTTAATGTTATGATAGAAATATGGGTGATATAGATAGTAAGCATGATGTTATTATCTTAGTGATATATGGTATATGTTAGTTAAATGAACATTATAAAATTTATCTATATGTTAAGAATGAGCAAATGCCATAGAATCCATGATTATAAATGCTTGAATATCATATGTTAAAGTAAGTATATAGTTACCCTTGTATAATCCTATGTTAAAGTATGTATATGATTACATACTTCATGATGTTGGTTAAAAATGCATGAAGGCTTTATGTACCCATATTTTTCTAAATGTGCACACAAGAGGCTTTGTATCACCCAAGTATGCAACATAGACATTGAGGTAGTACTTATTTTTCAAGTTGTGATTATGAACATGAGTAAATTATGCATTAGCAATAAGATATAGAAAGTATGTTATATAAGATAAATTGGGGTTAAGTGAGCCATGCCATCCATGATTCATTTTCTATGACATTTTTAAGTAAGCTATTGTGTATCCAATAATGTTGTGCACCAAAATGAATGTGTATAAATCAAAGAATGTATATTTATACATCATAGATATGAGTATGTTATGTGAACATGTATATGCATAATGATGAAATTCATATGTATGACAATGTAATGTGTGGATGCTTAATGCTTTCATGAGGAAAGAAGCATAATGTAATTAATGAAATGTAATTTAAGACTTGAATTAAATATGTTAATGATGATGTATATTAATAATTTATATGATGTACGAAAAGTAAAATTGATGTATGCATTATTAAGGAAATAATGATAGTTATCCTTAGTCATATGTTGGCTAAATGATCTTGTGAAATCAATAACTAGGTTAAGTATATGAATCCTAATTAAAGAATGGTAACTGCTCATATGATTATAGATAACTTAGTTTGGATATGTTAACCAGTCAGCTAAGGAGATTTGTAGTTGCTAGGGTACCTCGGTACCCCTTATGGCCTTTGGCCCAGTTCATTACCTTTAAGACTAGTTCATGACCTTTGAGTCTAATATATGAGCTTTGTGTCCAATAATGGCCTTTATAGCCTAGTAAAGACATTTATGGTCTAGTAATAGGCTTTATGGCTCAAATCATTCTATTATCTAGTATTAGGAATTTGCCAGTGGAGTATGGGCAATAAAATGGAATTCATTAATTAATGATACTTAAAAAAATTTAAGACATTACAAGCTTACACAAAATGTTAAGACACATGTTATGTAATCATAATTGGCATGATGTGTGTATGCGCATATGCATATATGCATGAATCTTATTATTATAAATTGTGTATGCAATTTGGATTATATTAATTTAGTGTGAACTAATAGTATTATACATGATAATATGTGTTATTGTCTCATGGTGCATGCATGAGGAGATGTGATGTAAATATGTGAACATGGTCTATCGTCATGAATTATGTAGGAGGGGAATTTAAAAGCATGAATAACATAGGTCATATGCCATGGTATTATGATACATAACTTGTATATGCAAATGTATAAGAAAATAATAGATATATAGTTTATTACATATGTACAAATATAAATGATGTGAAATTATGGACATGTACTAATGTATGTTTAAAATGAAAGTTAAATGTTATTTTCCAATTTTATGGTAATAGGTTATAGTTTTAAATAACTACTTCCTCTTATCTATACATGATCTTTGTGAAACTAGTAAGGACAATTAATAATAGGTTATCTAGACTAATTTTGAGTTTGTTGAGCATATTTTTCTCAGCATGAGGTTTTTCCTTCACACGGGTTTATGGAGTTTTTGTGTAGCAGGGTAGCATTAGAGGCTACATTAAAAAGTTCTTCTGATTAAGATAGAAAGTTGTAGAGAGTTTTTAAATTGTGTATCTATTTATGTATATTGGTTCCTCGATGATATCTTATATATGTTTAATGTTATATTGCTTGGAATGCTTATAAAGAAATGATGTAATGTATATAAACTCATATAATTGAAATAAGCATGAATGGTGTATGTGTTAGGTGTGCATGATGAGTAATTGTGGTTTACTATTATTATTTAACATGTGTTGTGCTTGAAATTGGAGCATGGATGGTTAAGTACGATAATATTATGAACTTGAGATTGAGTTAGAGCTTAGTGATGAATGTTATTTATTAAAAGTGTTTCTATAGGTTTTAAATTTTTGGGAAGTGCCCCAAACAACCATATACTACCAAAATTTTGACATATAATCCATTGAAGATAATGTTTTATAAAGAGACAAAGCATCGTAACTTAGTGTGCAAACATTTTCATTTATAAGTAATAAGAGAATTTTTAAGAGAATGTTCTAAGATCTTTTGAAATTATTTGAATTTATTAGTGAAAATGATTTCTTTGAAAAGTTTTCATCGAGTAATATGATAAGGAAACTTTCTAGCATATTTCCTTCATTTTTTTTATTATTCTATAAAGTCTCTGTATATGTTGTAGCACTCCTTGTTAGGTTTCTTAGTGGGACTAGATAAGGGTGTTACAATTCAAGCACCATGCTATGGTGGATTACATGCAAAAGAGGATTTCTCTTAAGACAGCGAATGGGTTAGCATCATAGTAGTGGGTCAAAGATAAAATTTATTGTCTAATGTTATCTCAACTACTGTAGCTAGAAGGATGATAAGAAAAGTTTGTGAAGCATATTTGGCACATGAGATTGACATAAGGAGAGAAGAACTAGATGTAAGTTAGATACCTATGGTGTCAGAGTTTCTAGATTTGTTTTTGGAAGAGTTACCTAGTTTACCACCTAAACAGGAACTCGAGTTTTAGGTTGAGGTATATCTTAGCACAAAGAATGGCTATTATAGGGTTGAAAGAACTGAAGA
>CANXYI010969810.1:0-14069 GCA_948208565.1 Hura crepitans | reverse complement strand
CTATGGAGGCACCATAACACAAAAGAAGCTACTTAGGAGCCAAAAGAACAGATGAAGGCTCAATATCCATAGTCATTTGCTTCACGTAATTTCAAGGATGAAATTTTCTTAAAAGGAGAGGAACTATAATGCTTATGTTTTGAGGCTCCGTAAATAGTGCCACTTGGTTATGGAAATGTGCCTAGGGTGTGGGGTCACTTGCATATAAATCGAGGTAGTGACACTAGTCATAAAACTTTGAGGGGGCTTTAAATTGATGAAAAAGGAAAATTTTAAAAATTTAGGAGAACCAGTAATTCATTTTTGGTAGTAAGCTATTGATTAGTGTAATAAAATTTAATCGAGCTTGGATTGACCCGGGATGTGCCTAGATGGACCAAAAAATATTGAACCTTGAAGCTTAAAAATTCCACTGAGTCTATTGGTGAAAGAATTTTTGAATTCCGAGGTCATTTGCAAATTCTTGTAATTTTCGAGATTAGAATACAAATTGAGATAACCTGAAAAAATGTCCTATCAATGGAATTTGGTTGCAAAAATTTGAAAGCATGTAAAGGGTATTAAAATATGAATTTTAAAATAGATGGTGCAATTTTTCAAGGTAATTTGGAATTTTTTAGGACATTAGTGGAATTATAATTTTCTCGAAATTGCGCTAACCTAGTTCCCAAAGGAATTAGGCCGTGAAACCTTATATGCCCCTAATTTAAGGCATTTGAGGATGTTACAAAAAAATGCAATGATTTTTAGAGGTTCGAGCAGCTGTATAAAAATTCTCAAAGTTCTATCGCAAATCAAATGGCCGTAGAATGCTGATGTTTTGGTTCACCTACTTTTTGATGGTATTTTGCTGCAAAATTTTACGAGCATGTAATTGGGACCAAATGATGAATTTATGAGTAAATAATGCATTTCTTTGGTGACCATGTGATTTTTAAAAATTCCCTGAAGTTGGCAGCCCTATTACTTAAATCGAGCTTTTATGGGAAGTTCAAGTGGCCGTGGGACCCACTCGTGTAACCTTAGCTATCATACAGTAAGAGCACATGTCAAATGGGAGTGACACTTGGCAAGTTCCACTAAAATAATTGAAAATTTCCTTTTTTTTCTTCTTCACAAGTTACAAATGCCAACTCTCTTTAGGAACACCATTTTCAGCCATTTTTATCAAGCCTTCTCAATGGAAATCATCACCAAAAATTACTTTAATTTGTTGGGAATTGAATTTTGAAAGGTTTGGAGGAACAAGAAGCAAAAAGGATTGAAGAAAAATCAAAATAATCAAGGTGTTCATCCATGGATAGCTTGGGAAGCAAACTTTCAAAGGTAAGTTTTTAGGCTTTTTAAAAATTTATCGTAAGGGATTTAAGGGTCCTAAGTTAGCTTATGTAAATAGATTTTAATTAGTGTGTGTGTGATTTTTGGAGGAATTTTCAAATGCCTTTGGCATGAATGGAAGTGAGCAATTAAGGAGCTTTTGAGGTTAATTTTCATGAGTTTATCAAGGCTTGAGGTGCAAGGATTTTTCTCCCATTTAAGCTAAGGTAAGCGAATTTACTTATTTATCTCATGTCCTTTAATTTTTGTGACTTGAATGTATGGCTTGAGTATGGTGAAATTAGGTTATATTAATTATAATGGGTAGTAAAGGGAATTGAGGGGGTATATGAATTATGTGAATGAGAAATAGAGGTTAAGAGGCTATTTTGAATGGTTAAGAAGTGGGGTGGTGTTAAAACTTTATTTGGCCGAGAGGTGTAAAGGGGTGTGGTTGATCATATGATAGACTAAATATCATAATTATATGATTGTGAAGGTTTTTAGGTTGGCTAGTGATAATTATTCACATGAATAAGTTAACTTATAGGTAGTTTATCATGTTTTAGCTAGTGGCCGAGAGCTTTAGCATGGCATAAGTGTGTGGAATTTCTTGATCACGTGTTGAAAAATGACATCCATTGCTTGTGGTATATGTATGTGTGTTGCTTATGCTAAGCTAGTTGATAATTAGCATGGTTTGCAGTTTAGTTTTGAGGTGATTTGTTGGGTGATTATGTGGAAATGCATGTCTTACAATTATGTATGAGTGTATTTGTCATGGTTGAGACATGAAAAATGGATAGAAAAACCCAAGAGCTACACTAGTGAAATTGGCATGAAAATGTTAGTAGCATATATATAATGTGTAGGCATGACATGATATACTTGTATGAGCTATGTTTGTCTTAACTTATTTGGCATGAATTTAGTTAATGTACATATTTAAAATGGCATGAAATGTAATCAAGAAATGAGATGGAAGATGTCTTGAAAGTGAGGTTGAATTTAATTAAGAAATGACTTGAAAAGTGGCTTGTAAGATGCCTTTAAGGGCTATAATAATGGTTAAATAATGTGCCTATAAATTGTGCCTAACAAGGCTATATTGTGTGATGATGTACTGTAGCTTTGATGCTTATGTTTTGGCCTTAGAAATGGCCTAAGGATTATATAGCTTAAGGCCTATGAACCTTGTGTGAATAATGGTGAAAACTGCACTAAAAAAGGCTAAGAAATGAACTTAGAAAAGCCTATTGAAAACTCATCGTAATGACCTATAATTGTCTAGTTGACCATTACCTGAACTGAAAATACCACTGGACAATAAATGACAAATATTTGAGAAATAATTATGGAATAAATTCAAGCATAATACACCTTAATTTTTGGTAAATCTAATACTTGAAAATTCTTATGGGAATTCACCAAGTACAACCTAATTGTGGACTAGACTGGGCTAAAATTTAATTGTGCAATAAAATTTATATATGTCTGATATTTATTTACTAATATTATAAAAAGTCAACCAATAAGGAAATAAACATAATCTGAGTTACATGACCTATTAGTTAGTCACCCACTAAACGGGTTGACTGGTGAACTTAGGAATTTTTGCAACTACTACATTGTCCAATTTTCAAGTAAGGTGAGTACAGTAGCCTAAGTCCATTTTGGGCCACTGTACTAGTTGGACAATCTAACCAAGCTATGACATTCACTTTATCTTTGCTAGTGCAATGACATAGGTCCCAAAGGGCCATTATACTAGTTGGACAAATAGACCAATCTATTCGGTAGACCAGTTTGTGACATTTTAAATCTTTAAATAGGATCGGTATAGCAGCCAAGGTCCTGGAGGACAACTATACTAGCTAGTTCATCAGGCTAGTCTACTAGGTAGACCATATCTTATCATTTGCACCTTTGGTGCTATGACTTATTTCAGGTCGGTTTAATAGTTGGGGTCCAAATTATGGATCACTGCACTCCTTTTATTTCCCTTTAAGTCCAGTGCATGTTAGTGTCATCTTTCTAGTCAGGCTAGATAAATTAATAAAAAAAATAACATATGAATTAAACCAGAGGTAATAAGCATTAAAATGCATATGTGAGCATAATTATTTGAATAATAATGTAGAATATATACCTAGAGGTATTTTGGAAATTTTACATGTGCAGTACTTATTGGCTTGATTAGTAAAGATTATGCATACTATCTTTAATAATGATGTAGAACCATGATTTGCTTGGTTTGTGAATGACTCGCTGGCATGAAATTGTATAAAGGCATTTTGGAAATTTTGCTTACATAACATGTACTGCCCTGATAAAGTAAATTACTAGAATACTATATCTGGTAATGGCTTAGATTTACAATTTATGGATTGTAAATGATTGTATAAGCAATAAATTGGTTAAGGACAAGAATAGAGGCATTTTGGTCATTTGATAGAAATGTTTAAATATTGGTATAAATTTTTAACTAATTACTATTATCAATAAAGATGATGCATATTCATAAAAGAAAGAATTTTAAGATATTATCTAACTAATGATTAATAATCATACAAGAAGGGTAATGTGGTTATTTTGATAAATGTATTCTTAATTAATGATATAATAACTTGGTTGAATACATGAATATTATTGTTTGTAGAAATGCATGATAATTTATATGACCTGACTTAATTTTTGAGTTCACCACTGAGTATTATATACTCAACATACCAGTTTTGGTGCACAGGAAATCATAACCTACAGACAGCCTCAAAGTGCATGCAATCAAGGTTTATAGGATAGGTGAGTAAGTTTGTTATATGTTATTATGCAGTTTTGCACTCGTATACATGGGTGGGGAATGGGTACCACATGAGAGATGTTGTTTATGTCATAGAAAATGTTTTGTAATAAGTTTCCATTAGACTATCTTGAACATATGATTGCTCTTACTTGATGATATGGGTTATGAGCCTGAGGCTCTATATATGTGATTACTTGATTGTGGCCTGAGGCCTATGTGGATAAACTGATACATGTTGATATTAGGTTAATAGATGGGGGACTAGAAAGGTCAAGGTGATGGAATTCAAGATTTTGAAGTGTTTTATAGGTGTTTAAAATTTTAGTTAGAGACCCGGACAGCCGTTATGCTATTAGATTTTAGGAGAATACCTGACCGACTTATAATTGGCCAATATTGGCACGATTGATATAGTATGACCCTAAATAGTGTTTAAGATTAAATAGGAGTGTGTTTGGAGTTAGACAGAGTTAAATATTATAGAATAAGTAAAAGTTAAATGAATGAAAATGGGAGAAATTTTAGGATGGATGACCTAATGGGATGTGCACCATTTATTAGGTTTCTTTGGAGATTTAATAGGGGGTGTTACACTAATCCTTTCTTTACTCACCCATTCATATCAACACTAGTCTCAATTCTCTTTTTACTCATTATTCCTTATCATTCTCTTTCTATTTTCACCGTATCATTTCTCTCTCTTTCCTTTAGCTCTATCAAGTCCCTTTTTATTTCAGGGCTATTATCAATGCCATGCTCATTTTAGATAACACATGCATAAGTTTTCATTATGAAAAATATGTCATGCATAATGCAATTATGCAAAATGTCAAGATACAACTTAAGCTAAATAATGTAATGCCCGGTAGTAAATGTATCAAGGAAGAATAAGAGCTCTCATCTTTAGGGATCTTGATAAATGTTTCCTATTCTCAATTCTATCATTTTTCTCTTACTATAATCATTTAACTCAACCTTGCTAACATTTATACCTTCTCTAATTCATTTCTAACTTCACTAATCCCTTTTTCTTGCTTAGCTCTCATGTTCTTTTATTCCTCAATACTAGTATCCCACGCCTTTGTCCTCATAACTTTCCTTACCCTATTAGGGTTGATGACATCTTTTTCAGCTTACATTGGGGTTATGGGCAACTAAATCACCTTACTTATGACTTAATCCATTTACCATTATAACTTTATAAAGGTATTCAACCTCACTATGTATAACCCACTGAATCATTTATTTATCATTTGGTAAATGCTAGGTCCACTACTACTCTTTTTATCTCCTAGGGTTCTTTCAAACTTTCTTTTAGTTCTCATTATCTCTCTTGTAGCATTATTTGTCTCCACATTTGATACCCTAGTCCACGAAAAATGTACACTAACTCTTCATTATTTCTTATCTATTCCTTATTCACAATATTGAGCTAGACTTCATCTTTCCTTTCTTATCTGAAGTTTCATTCACCTTATAATCATTTTATAGTCACCATTCAATATGTAGGGTTACTACCCTTTCTCATTTCAAATGTTCCTATACACTTTTTGTTGCAATATTCACATAATTCCATCTATACTCTCCACTAAGCTTGTTTCTTTTCATCAAAATTTTAGTGATTTGCACATGTTTTCTCATTAGCAACACTAACTACCACAACTCAAGAGGAAGAGGGTTATACAAAGTCATAATATCATTACTTTTGCCTACTATTTCATTTTACAGAGAAATTCACATGCTCATTTCACTAGTTGTTTACCAATAGTTTTCACTTTCCAGCAGTGTAGCAACTATTCAAACCTCCTGAAATTCCTAAGGCACTTATACATTACTACTTAGAATCACCTAACCCGCTCTGATACCATTAAATATAACACCCCCTACCTATTTTGTAAGAAAATAGGCAAAAGATGTTACTTCCTAGAGGTCACCCATCCTTTGATTTCCCTAGGTAGCTTTCGTTTAACTTTCAGCCATGTTTATTTTATTCATTATGAAAATTTTGTATAATAGAACTAATGATCTATGGCATACCTCCCAGGCATGTGACATCCATATGCCTAGTCTTATAACCAAATATCAAACCAAGCTATGCCTGTTTCACTAAAACCTTTTTTCACTATGACTTTCGTTTATGTCCTTTGACTTCCTAAACATAATATTACCCAGTGACCCACAGTAACATGCATGAGTGTGTCTATCCACTAAAACATATCAATTTAAATAAGTAACATCTTACTTGGATAGTCTTCGGCTACACTGTTGGTCACCTTACAACGCTAGTCAAACTTAGTACCTACGCAACGGACAATCGATACACTGAGTATACACTAAGTGGTGAATTTAATGAAACATGTATTGTATCATAAATTTATTTAGACTCACAATCAAGCATCCCACAATAGATTAATTAATATCCAAGTTATTACGTATAGACTTGCCCTAGCATTTTAAATCTTTATTTCCTATGTCACTTTCAAACACAACCTCTATGACTAGCTATAGTAATAGACAGTAGTAGCCATTATGAATCTATCTGGGAAATACTTACAATTTCCTTTTATTACATCCTATCAACCATTAGCTCACGTTTTTGACATTCGTTCTATTTTTATTCCCATATTGTACTTGAGATTTCATATGTATGCTTTAATCCAATATTGGTTTCCAACCCGATGTTGCTTGGTTTAGATGATTTAATAGATTATTTTATTATTATCGAGCTAGCTATATTGTTATCATCCTTGCCATTTAACATTTAATGCATTTTATGTCTTATTTCTATTATATAGTCCGTTCAAGGATTATGTGTGATGATCTCACCCTTTTATAACTTATCCTTCTCTATATGCTTTTATTACCTGTCTTATCTTACAGGAGTTATTTACATCCTTTAGGATTTATCCCATAATTATCTTGGTTTATTCGGTATTTTCTTATAGCTTATTTTTCATTCCTATTGATTTTATTCGTAGGTTGTCCCAATTATTATGCCTAAGATATCAGCCTTTTCATTAATGTCATTAAGTCCATTTAAATTCCTTTGTTATTTTGGTTATAACATCCTAGGTTTGGGAAAAACTCTAAACCACTAGATATCAAGAATTATGTTATGTAGTGGCCCCCATTTTAGGCCTTGGTAGCTACTCCTACTTGGTCTGAGAACTAGACAAATATCATCCATTATAGTGGCCAACATTTTGGACCTTAACATCTATATATGCCCTCTATCCTATAGCAAGGATCAGTTCCTCAGAACCTCCTAATACTAGAGTGGCAGATAGTAAGGATCAATTTATGGACCTCCTAATATTTTCAAAAGGGATAGTAAGGATCATCCCTGTGGGACCTTTTAATATCCTAATACATCTCATCATATTCAACATATCTAGTGGATAGTAGGGATTAACCCCGTGGGACCTCTCAATATCCATAACTATCAAGTGGGTAGCGGGGATTAGTCCGTAGACCTCCTAATATCCAAAGCGTGTAGGCTCAAATATCTGCTTAGCAGCTACATCTACCATACTTAGGCTAAAATCTATTCAAACTCAACCTTTAACAGCTACTAATCCCTAGTTTATCGGTCAACCTATCCAATGGATACTCAACAAATGGTCAAAATCATATTATTTCATCTTTGCAAACATTGCTTATTATTTTCATTATCCAGATATCCACAATGGGAACATCATCCTTATTTTATTAATCTGCCAGTTTATAATTTAAACTATTACTCAATGGGTTCCAGTTTCACTCGTCTTCCACACCTAAAACTCCTATTTCATTTCCTCTATTAACATCATTCATTTCTTCTTTCATCTTATTACTATACTTTATTTCTGTTCCCCTTTCATCTATAAATATACATATTTTACTTTTCTATCACCTATCTCAAAATGTGTTATCTTTCATTCCACATTGTATGTTTCTTTTATGATAAGATAGCAACTAATTTTGCCCAGGTTTGGTATTCAAAATTTTTACATTTAAAATCTTGATGGTATTTCATTAATTATCATACTCAAGGTCAACCTCAATGTGTTATCATTATACTCTTTGTAATAACTATGCCGTGTGACTATTTTTAATGTCTTATCATTTATACTTCCACTTTTACCCCTGAATTCCATAAAATTATCATTTTTTATTCATTTAATTTTATCTATTTATAAATTATGTATTAACAATATTTTTATCCTACCATATGGTTTTATTCTTTAGCACTTTTGAAAGTGTAGCTCTATTTCTAGCTTTCTTTTTAAATTTAATCAACTTATTATTTTTATTCCTTACTAATCCTATATTTGGATTATTTCCATATTGTTAGGACACAATTATAGGCCTATCTAATCTAGTTATTTTTATAGGACATTTATGGGTCACTTTTACTTTATTAGACAGTTACGGGTCTTTTTATGTAAATGCTACTATTCATTTGGTGATTTCTTCTACTATTCATTTGGTCATTTTCCATTCTTTCCTTACCTCATACCATTACATCTTAGGATATTGCACACCATCAAACATTACATCTATATTGTTATACTTAACTATCATTTCTAACATAAATTCTTAAGTAACATATATCACTTAAATTCTTAAACTTACACCTAACATTATACACTATACTTATTTTATACCATATCTTTAAATGTCAATCTCACATTCCATTATCCCTACATCATACCTTATCACATTTTAACCCATAACCGTGCACATCTCCCCATATTCCATGCCACTTCCATGTCATACATGTCATGAATTTGGCCATACAAACATGACATGCTCTCACATTCTTTTCACATCAAAAACATATCTACATCATGTCTACTCCAATTACACATCCTAGCATGCATAACACTTCCTAATTATCATGCACTTATACACTAATACAACTTTTATACATGCCTACATGCCTCAATTTTCACACTTCTTTAAAAACAATGCAAGTTTTAGTTAAATTCGCTTACAATGGGCTCCCAGTCATGTCAAAGCCATTCTAGAACCATCAATTCCATCTTCTTCGACCATTTTGCACCATTTCACAAAATGGCATAATAAGGGTTTGCCTTTAAAAATTCCTACAAAATTCCATATAACTCTAAATTGAAATCTTTCTTCACCCATAACATTACCATACAAAATACTATAGATGAAAAATAAAAAAACCTATGAAAAATCAACTTACTCACCAAAAGAGCACTATTCATCAAGTGTTCATATCTCACTTTCTAGGCATTCTTTTCAATTTTTGTTAGTTAGATTAGCTTTTAGGTGTTGTGGAGGTCAAGATCCATATGCAGATTATGGGATTTAGTGGTGGGAGAAGAGAGAAATGAAGAAAAAAGGAGAGGGAGGAGAGAGAAAATAGCATAGGCTTTCATGGGGATTTTAAAGGAGATGATGGATTTTGGCACATGTGGCACTCCTAAATGTGCAAGCCCATTTATATTAGATAGGTGGATGGCTCGAATCATGCCACGTGTCGATCCAATAACCTGTTTTAACTCAATTTTCTTTTAAACTTTAGAAACTCAAAATAATTTCTCTAGACCTTTAAAAATCATGATTCTAGTGCCAAAAATTCTTAATTATATCCATTAAAGGCCCCACAAAATTTCAAGTCAAAATTCCTTCGAGAACTAAGGTCACTATTCACTCACGTAATTTAAAAATTCTAAAAAATTATCAAATGACCTCAGAATATTAAAATTCCTTCACCAATGGATTCATTGGAATTTTTGAGCTTCAAGGTATGATATTTTTAAGTCCGCCTGGGCACTTCTCGGGATTATCCTGGTATAACCTCAATTGAAGTCACTATTCCCTAATTCTCAGCCCGAAATGATTTATTGGTTCTACTAAAAATTTTAATTCACTTGTTTTCATTATTTTTTGGTCAGTTAAAGTTTAGTTAACCAATACCCCTTTTGGCTACTATGCGAACCTTCAATGTCTTAAATGTCACCGCATCAAGCTCGAGAGTACTTTTCACAAAATGATGATTTTTCGGGCATTACAGTTTGTTAAGAGGTTTTATATGTTTGTTATACCTAATATAAGTATAGTTAAGGAATAGATTGAGAAGTCAAGCAATATCAAATGAAAAAAATAAAATAGCCTCTAATTGTTAAGGAGTGCAGACCTATAGCAATTTTAGGATAGGTAACCTGGCGAGAAGTGCATCGCCTATCAAGTTTGTTAAGGAATCTGGTAAGGGGTGTCACAAGATGTTACAATTATGGGTGAGTGGATGAGTTTATTGTCTAACGTCATATCAGCAGTTTTAGCTAGAAGGATGATAAGAAAAGGTTGTTAGGCTTACTTGGCTCTTGTGTTTGACACCAGAGGGGTTGAGTTAGTTGATGTATTCCCAGAAGAGCTTCCCAATTTACCAGTAGCATAGAATCTTGAGTTTATGATTATTGTTTTGCCCAGCACTGCACCAGCATCCATGGCTCCATATACGATGGCTCCTATAGAGTTGAAGGAAATGAAATTTCAGTTATAAGAGCTATTAGATAAAGGGTTCATTAGGTCGAGTGTATCAACTTAGGGAGCACCAATTTTGTTTATAAAGAAGAAGGATGGGTCTTTGAGCTTATACATAGACTACCAATAGCTAAATAATGTGACAATCAAGAACAAATATCCATTACTCCAAATCATTAACTTGTTTGATCAACTTAGAGAGGTAGGTGCTTTCTCTATGATTAGGGTATTATCAACTAAGAGTCAAGGAATTAAATATGCCAATAATAGCTTTTAGAATCAAATATATGCACTATGAGTTTTTGGTAATGCCATTCGGGCTTTTAATACTCTAGTAGCTTTCATGGATCTTATAAATTGGATCTTTTACCCTTACCTATACTAAATTGTTATAATGTTTATTGATGACATCTTAGTTTATCTAAGAACAAAGAAGAGCATGAATAATATTTGAGATTTGTTTTACAGACATTGAGAGATGAGAAGCTTTATGCCAAGCCCAGCAAGTATGAGTTTTGGTTGGATAAAGTGTCTTTCTTAAGACACATAGCTTTAGTATATGGCATTCAAGTTGATCCAAGTAAGATTAAAGTGATCTTAGAGTGGAAACCACTCTAAAACACTACTAAGATAAAGAGTTTCTTGGGTTTGGCTACATATTATAGGCATTTTGTCAAGGGCTTTTTTATGATTGCAACACTTATGACACACCTATTGAGGAAGCATGCTAAGTTTTTTTGGGATGTTAAGTGTCAAGATAGTTTTGACAAGCTGAAAGCCATGTTGATAAAAGTTCATATTCTTACATAGTTGATAGTGAGAAAAGATTTTACCATTTATAGTAATGCACCTTTTAATGGTTTGGGTTGTGTTTTGATGGAAGCAGGCAAAGTGGTTACTTATGCTTCAAGGCAGTTGCAGCCTCATAAGAAGAATTATCTGACACATGATCTAGAGCTAGTAACTATTATGTTTGCTTTGATAATTTAGAGGCATTATTTCTATGAAGAGAAATGGTATATATATATAGATCATAAGAGTTTGAAGTATCTACCTATGTCGAAAGAGTTGAACTTGAGACAGCAGAGATGGATGGAGTTAATTAAGGACTATGATTGCCTTATTAACTATCATCCTCAAAAAGCTAATATAGTATATGATATTTTAGCAACAAGTTTAAATTGGCAATGAGAGCTATATGTGTTAAGCTTAAGCTTATGGATGATGGCACTTTGTTAGCTAAGTTACAAGTGAGATAGAGTTTAATTTAGCAAGTTAAAGAAGCACAGAAGGAAGATGACAAGCTTATAGATATCATGACTTCAATCCAAGAAAGGAGGTCCTCTATGTATGATATTAAGAGTGATAGTTCCTTATATTATCATGACTGGATATGTGTGCCAAATATGGTAAAGATGAGGAAGCAAATCTTGTAGGAAGCACATAATACTCTTTATGCTATGCATCCTAATAGTAGTAAGATATGCCATAACCTAAAGTCTTTTTTATTGGTGGCATAGTATAAAGAAAGATGTATCAAAATTCATGATCAGATACCTTACTTATCAGCAAGTTAAGGCTAAGCATCAAGTTCCTTCTAGATTGCTTTATTGTAAAGCAATACTAGAATGGAAATAGGATAGAGTCCCAATGGATTTTGTGGTTGGTTTACTTATAATAAGGAACAAATGTGATTCAATTTGGGTAGTGGTAGATAGCTTAACCAAGTCTTCATACTTCATACCAGTAATAGATTTCTCTTTAGTGAAGATTGCATAGTTATACATTGATGAGATAGTGAGATTGCATGGAGTGATATCTTCTATCATATCAGATCGAGACTTAAGGTTTACATTAAGGTTTTAGAAGAAGCTTCATAGTGCTTTGGGTAGTTGATTAAGTTTTAGTACAACTTTTCTTCCATAAATGGATAGTCAATTAGAAAGAGTCATTCAAGTAATTATTGTACTTGAGTGATTTTTTACCAAGTTATATGAGGTGTTTAAGTTGAAACATGTTGTATAGGTGCTTGAGGACATGTTGAGAAGCTGCACCATCAAGTTCAACGGAAGTTGGGATCATTATCTTTCTTTGGCAGAGTTTGTGTATAACAATAGTTATCAAGTAAGCCTAGGCAAAGCTCTTTATGAAGCCTTGTATAGAAGAAAGTGCAGAACTCCTTTATGTTGGAGCAAGTTGAGTAAGAACAAGCTCATGGGACCAATCTGATAAAGAATGCAAAAGAAAAAGTGAGCATCATCAAAGAAAAGCTAAGGGCAACATCAGATACATAGAAGTCCTATATAAACCTTAGAAGAAATGATATCTAGTATAAAGTAGGAGATAAAGTGTTTCTCAAGTTATCTCCTTAAAAAAAGATTTTGAGGTTCAATAAAAAGGGCAAGTTGAGTCCGAGGTTCATTGGTCTATACGAAATATTTGAAAGTGAGGGGCTACACATATTCAATTTGCCTTTAAAGCTATAGTAGATTCATGATGTATTTCATGTTTTGATGCTTCAAAGATATATGTAAGATCCTTTGCATGTCTTATTAGTAGAAGACGTAGAGATATAGCATGATCTCTCATGTGAAGAAGAACTAGTAATGATTTTAACTTGAGAGCTAAAAGAACTATGAAATAAAATAGTGCATTTGGTGAAGGTGCTATGGAGATATCATAACATAGAAGAGGCAACTAGGGAAAGCAAAGCTTAGAGGAGAAAAAAGTATCCATATTTATTTTAACTAGGTAGTTTCAAGGATGAAATTTCTTTTAACAGGGCAAGAAATGTAACGCTTAAAAATCCGGTGTTATGAATAGAACTTTTTAGGATATGAATAGAGTTCTCGAGACCCAAGTTACACTAAAGTGACCAAATGTAATCATTAATTATAATATAATTTTGGGTAAATTTTGGAATGAAAATGAAGTCATTAAGATGGTTAAAAATAAGAGTAAAGATTTTATAAGTTAGTGTGAATAGTAATCTTGTTTTCACTAAGCAGTAAAATATTTCATTTTTTGCTCAAATTGACTTGAGATTGATGCAACTTGATGCCTAAATATTCCAAATAGTCCATTAGCATTGTAATTGGAATTTTTGGACATCAGAAAGTATTTTTTAAAAATTAGGTAAGGATAAAAGTAACATTTTTAATAAGATTTTCTTAGTTTTTGAGCTTGGTTTTGTTGGGGCTTTCAAATTATATTTTAAAAAAAGTTTATATGGGATTATTAGAAGTGTTAATTGAGGTTTAATTTGAGAGAAAGAATTAATTAAAAGAATTGATGAAAGAGGGAATTTCGTTTGCCATTGGACTAAAAAAAGGGATTTAACCCTTGGATTAGAGGGGCCCATATAAAGCATCAAAGTCTTCTTTTAAGATGGTCAAAGTTAGAATAGTGCACCCCCTTTTTCCTCATCCAAATCGACATCTCCCTCTATAAT
>CANXYI010969745.1:0-10958 GCA_948208565.1 Hura crepitans | reverse complement strand
GTAATGTAAGAAAAAGTCTATATCAATTCACCATTTCTATGATAATTAACATTATTTATACAAAATGGATTTCCTTAAGTATTGCATAAACATAAGTGTTTACATCTATATGGTTATATTCTCATTAATTTATTCATAAACATACATACCATACTGTAGATGTTTAAAAAATAAAGACGTGTTATTTCTCTTGTGTAGTTTACATAGTATTATAAGGTATATATACAATATTAGGACCCTTAAAATAAGATATGCAATAAACCTAATCTGATTAGAATTCCTAATTAGAATACTAATAAAAAAATTAATTCCTATTTACATAAGTTAACACTCCCCCTCAAGTTGGAGTATAAATATATCACATAGCATGTGACACCCCTTGCTTGTTCCGATCATCAGACCTAAATAAGGATGTGACACACTTATCGATATCCAAACTTACTTTATTAAAAAACCTGTATAAATTAAAAACTTTTCAAAAACATTTAATCATGCATGAAACTTTAATTTTTTGATTTAATGAAAACCATTTTAGAGTTTTTAAAATAATTAGGGAATCATTGTGTCAAAAATCTGCCAACATAACAACTATACTAAGATAGTATCCCAAAAATGAATATTTACCTGCAAGTCCAAAAATATTTATATAATTTATTTAATAACTTTTCAAAAATTTGGATCTTTCTGATCCACCCAAAAATCTCAACACAACATTCTCAACAAACATGCATGTCAAAAGCAAAAGCATAATAAAATCCAATATAATAGTTTAGTTATACATTACAAAAATAAAGGTATTACGTTAAAAGTTACAAAACATTTCAAAAGCTAGTCTAGGCCCAATTCTCTTTGTACAACATATGAATGCATTACTATCATGACATCCTATAATTTACACAAAGGAAATTAAAGTACCAAAAGAAGTGTTATATCTTAATCTACACAGCTACTTGAGGCTTTCAGCTTCTATTTGTACCTTTAACCTACACACCGCAAACACAATGATGCGCTAAGCATAAAGCTTAGTGGTGTATTCAAAATAGCATACATCCACATGCATACAAGCATTCATTTATGATAAGCAATATCTTTTAATCCATAAGATACATATCATAACCATATCATGCATACTTCAATCATATCATGCATATCCCAATCTTATCATGCATACTTTAATTATATCACACAATTTATTTCATCACAAGAATGCATGCATACCATAATTCACGAATATATCATTCATGTTATGAGAACAACATTCAATTATCATCATTGTATTCATGAATTCCTATATGTTGTAACATGTGCACTATTTACTATCTCATTTTAAAGAATATTATTATCACCATAATTACATTATATTTTGATTTATCCAATTTTCCCACATATATGAGACATTTACCCAAAGTATATTGAGAATTAGTGACTATAAAAGTCTCAACGGGCACCCGAAGGTCTCAATACGGTGGCCATAATGATCTCAAACGGTGACTAATAGGTCTCAACTCAAAACATAGCCCGAAGGCAAATATGATGGCCTTTAAGCCTTAATACAGTGGCCTATAGGCCTCAATAGAACTGAAGTGCCCTAGCACCTACTTAGTTAACCAGTCAACCTATCTAAGCTAGGTTGTTTACATATATAGGCCATCACCATTTTGTCATAGCAACTTTAAATCAAATGCATACACATTTTTAATTTTCCATATACAACATATTCATAATAAACTTATCATTTAAGCAACAAATGTGCATTCTTAAGGGCATAAAGGTTTCGGCCAACATAGCAATTACAAGCATGTTATTATTCCATGCCTTAAACTCCATAACACTAAACTATTCCATGTTTCGTTTATACATACATACACATACTTGTCCAACACGTTATAACCTTACACAATTATCACAAAATTCTAAGATATCTCACAGCTAATCATCATTCCTTTACATACATAAATCATTTTGCATCTTTAACATTTAATTTAGAGCATTTTATACATAATTATACTAATATCATCAAGATATCAAGCCAACACCAATTCTTGGTAATTTTGGCCACAACATACATAACTTATTCCAATCTCATTTTCATTATTCCAAGGAATCATCAAGCATACAATAAGTCTCATAATACATCTAACATGTATTATAACCATTACATAACATAAAACATTAATTGCATGCATTTAACACACACTTTAACTCATAATTTAACATATACACCACATGTTATATTGAATACACTTACTTTAGAGCATATTTACACTCAAATAGCTCCTTCAAACCTTATCCTTTCCCTTAGTCTTACTTGGACCTTGTTTCTCTATATAACATACAACATCAACGCAATAAAAAAAATCCATATAAAATCCAATACTCATCTAAAATTCAATCAACCACACATATGTCTTACATAACCCCCAAAGATCCTTAGAAAAATATTAGATTAAATAAATAAACACTCCTTCAAAAATGTGTCATTATTGATCTAAACCTTTATTGTAACACCCCCTACCCATTTCTACACGAAATAGGCAAGGTGTGCTATTTCCTGGGAGGTCACCCATCCTTGGATTTCCCTATGGGCCTTTCATTTAACTTCTACCCAAGTTTGACCAACTTTGACCTAGACTACCTATTATGTCCTTTTGATTATTTATCCTCTTTTTGCTGCCTATTCTAGTCTACTAAAACCCTAAATTAAGACTACCAGACATTTACAGATAATCGGGCAGCATAACGGCTACTCGGGTGAAAATTTCTAAATTAAACCTGCAAGAAAAACACTTCTAAATTCATTTTTCCCATCCTTCTTCATTCCTAGACCCTTCTAGTTCTCCGGATCACAACCACACAGCCGCACACACAATATAGTACCTAAAGTCTCAGACCTAATCAAAACACAGTTACAAGCAAGCAGATTTACATTATCAAACAAAACTGTACATACATATCAAGTTTTCGTACTCAGTTTTAATGCACGACTCATAACCCACACTATCCTAATATACATGAGTGTATACTACAATAACTTAAAAGAAAAGCAAAATACCAAAAGACTCGAAGCAACTACATTGTAGATGTCTAATGTTGATAATCTCTTGATTTACTGCCTGCACGTCGAAACACCGACATACTAAGTATAAAACTCAGTGGGGGAATAAACTAAATATAATATGTCATAAACATGCATACATGCATACATGCAACATGCAACATCTAATACACATGACAATCACCCTATTCTTTGAAGTCCAGTTTATTATTAAGTTCAGTTTACTTATTTATTTTTTAGTCCAGTTTATTTTGATATAAGCCCATGATAGATAAATAACTCTTTAAAACACTAAATAGCGGGAACTATCTTATACAGTGGCCCACATTTTAGATCTCGATAGCTGCACTTACCTCGTCCGATAGCAGAGATCGGTCCATAGGCCTCCTAATACCGGACTAGCAGATAGCAGGGATCAATTTATAGACCTCCTAATATCTACAAATGGGATAACAGGGATCAACCCCGTAGGACCTCCTAATAACTTGAGTCACATCAACAACAATCACAGGTGGATAGCAAGGATCAACCCCGTCGGACCTCCCAATATCCACAGATAGTAAATGGGTAGCAGAGATTAACCCAAGTGGACCTCCTAATACCCTAATGTGCAGGGTTCACCTCAGCAGCTGCACCCGCCATATCCAACATATAACAGTGGTTCCAGAAGAACTAAACTGCCTAGCAACTGCAAACTCCCCTAGTTGACCGGTCAATCCATTTAATAGGTGTCTAATTGATAGGCCAATTACTCAAGTGTGATTATTAATCCCATTATTATTGTTTCCTAGGTCTATTATACCATTAAATTTCATGTCATAATGATACACACACAAAAACTCACAATTGCCTATGGTCATAAAGTTACTATTCATATGGTCATTTTATGCTACTGGCACTATTCATTTGTTCAATTCTATTTTTCTTATCCTTTGTAACTCAATCCATACCAACTTTAATTATCCCCATTTCTTCACATGTCATTTCATATGCCATGCCCACACTATAAGGTACATAACCACACCACATTTCAAGCCATAATATACTTATCCAAATACATTACTATTTCATCACATTTTTAAATCAAATAAGATACCATTATTATTCATTTTCACTTATGATTTCTACACTCCATTTACATGCCATTTCCTCACATAATATATCATACACATGTTCACAAATGCCATGCCTTATTACATACACATTTCAGCCAACACATACACACACACACATCCATGTGAATTTCTTCTAACTCTAACATGCCAAACCTATTGTTTTAATGCCATTAACATAATTATAACACCATTTTAGCTTATCACCATGCATACACCAAAATCAAACATTTCCATACAACATACATACACATAAAACCCTTTTCTCCACCACTTTAGGGCTTGTACACTTGGTCTCCCTCACTTGAATCCTTAACCCCTAAACATACAAGAAATCATCTTAGAAAAATTCTCAAAAATTATCTAAAGCTCCAAATTGAAATCTAAAACTATGGTTATTCTTAGAATACCTTAATCTACCTATATCAAAAATAAAAAATGGATTAAGAATACTTACACAAGAAAATATCACTATTCACCCAAGTGATATATCTCCTAATTTAGGCTTCTTTTTTGAATTCGATTAGAAGAATAAGAATCTAGAGACTGTGGAAGCTTGCTTTCATATAAATTTTCTATGGATTGGAGGAAGGAGGAGAGAGAAAATTGAAGAAAAAGTGGGAGAGGAAAGAGAATAATGGTGTCAACTTTAGGGCTTCTCAAGGTGGAAGATGGAGTCTTGGCATATGTGAGTATTTCACATGTGTAACCCCTTATATAAGGGTGGGTGGTTACCTTAAATCGCGACACGTGGCGATCTAATGACTAATATTCTTTTTATGTCATTTTTTGCTTCAGAAATTCCTAGAAAATTATCTTGACCTCAAAAAATTCTCATTTTAGTTTTAAAAATCTTCGATTAGTGTAACTAAAGTCCACGTAAAATTTCAAGTCAAAATTCAACAGTTGACTTTTTGATGCTATTCACCTGTCAGAATAAAATATTCAAAAAAATATCTAACAACCTCAAAAAATTAAAATTCCTTCTTGATCATACTCATTGAAATTTTTGAGGTGTAAGGTATGGCATTTTCGAGTCCGTCCAAGTACATCCTGGGGCTGTCCTAGCACAAACTCATTTTATCTCTTCATACACTAGTTCTCGACCTGAAATAATTTATTGATTCTGCTAAATTTTTAAATTCATTCATTTTATCCATTTTCGGGCCCGTCAAAGTTTTATGACCATTATGTCCCTTGTTAAACTTGTAACGATGCCTTGCACTACAGGAAACATCACCCAAGCCCAGAAGGTACTGTTAATGAGACTTTGAACTACAGGCGTTACACTTATCTCTAAATTTCTTCCAATCTAAGCCTTGTTTCTTGCTTTTCTCTCTATACTCATGCTTTAATCCATGTTAAATAAGGTTTAGAAGTGAATTTAAGGTGTTAGATTGAAGGAGGAATGAAAAATAAAGGGAGAGGAAATGTGGGGAAGCCGTCAGCCTAGAAGGATGGAAGAGGAAAGAGCACTATTCACATTTTGACTATAAATAAGCCATTTAACCCTTTATATAGGTCAATTAATCCTATGGTCAATATTCCTTCTCCTTTTCATCCAATAACCTTTATTAATCCTCTAATTTTTCCTTCTTTTAATTTATTTTCCCCTCATTTTAATCCCCAAATAACACTTCCAAAAATCCCATAAATTCTTTTAAATCATGACTTAAAAGCGGGCTAAAAAAACAATAAAAATAATACTTTTTAACTTAGCCAAATTTTCATAAAATACTTCTTAATGTTCAAAAATTTTAATTCTAATGCCAATGGACTATTTGAAATATTTAAGTATCAGGTTATATCAATCCTAGATTCTTTTGAGCAAAAATAAAATATTTTATGACTCAACTAAAATTAGGTCACTATTTATGAGACAGTAGAGTAAAATCTTTGATGTCATTTTAACCATCTTATTCTCAAAAACATGAGGGATTTTCATATACACCTCTTTTTCTAGATCTTTATGAAAAAATGCATATTTACATTGAATTGTTATAAGTCCTAGTCAAAATTGACTGCACAATATAGTAAGATTCTATTCATGTTCATTTTTGCCACTGGAGTAAAAGTTTCTTGGTGATCAACCCCATATGTCTAAGTGAATCCCTTTGCCACTAATCTAGCATTGAACCTTTCAACAAACCCTTCAGCTTTGTGTTTTACTGCAAATATCCATTTACACCTTACTAGTTTCTTTTTAGGTAGGAGATGCTAAGCTCCCAAGTCCCTTTTTTTGCCAGAGCTCTCATTTCTTCAACCATTGCATTTTTCCATTTGGGATTTTTGAATGCTTTCTTCTAATCCAATGGAATAGACACTGACAAAATGGATAAGCCAAAAGGTCTATAGGTGGGAGATAATGAGTCATAAGATACAAAGTTATAAATGGGATGTTTAGTAAAAGCCCTAACACCTATTTTTTTAGAAATGGGTTTATACCTATTTTTTTTAGAAATGAGTTTATCTAAATTATCAAAAGATAACTCACCAGAAGAGAAAGATGATTCTTGGCATGAAGTAGGTTGCATAATGGTGTTTTTCACACTTTTTTTTTTATCTCTTTTTGAGTACCTTTTCAAGTTGGGTCTGTCTAAATGCCCAATTTTCTCCCCTTGCACACTAGTCTCCCCCTATACATTACTCTTCCTTGGGATAAGGTCAGTAAAAATTATGAAGTTAGGTATTATATCTTTTTCTTATCACTCTGCCCCTAAACGAGATGTTTGGGACTCAAAATATGGTTCAGTTTCCTAAAAAGTAACATCCATCGTAACAAAATACATTTTAGAACGATGATGACAGCACTTATAGCCCTTTTAAGTTGGTGAATATCTAATAAACACATATTTAAAGGCTCAAGGATCTAGTTTTGCAACATGCCTGCTATGAACAAAGCTAACTCACCCAAATACTTTTGGTGGAATATTGTAAGTCTTCACCCATTGTAAGGTTTCTAAAGGACTCTTATAATTGAGAGCTTTAAAAGGTATTCTATTGATAAGGTATACAACTACTAGTATAACATCCCCCTAACATGTTTTAGGCAGATTCATAATAAATAGAAGAGACTTAGCAACTTATGATAAAAGGCCTATTTTTTCTTTTAGCTACCCCATTTTGAGCACTATATAAGTACAACTAGTCTGATGAATTATTTCATATGACTCTAAATAACAATAAATTTACTATCCATATACTCAGTGCCATTATCAATCATAAGAACTTTTATCTTGGCATCAAATTGATTACTAATGATCTTATAAAAAGATTAAAAACATGAAAACTATAACGCTTGAAAAGTCAAAGTCTTGTGAACAGTATCGGACGAATCCGGATGATGTTTCCTATGGTGCGGGTCATCATTCTGAGTCCGATGACTAGCATATTGGTCATAAAACTTTGACGGGCCTGAAACTAAGGAAAATGAATGAATTAAAAATTTTAACAGAATCAATAATTTATATTAGGTTATAAACTAATGTTTTCGGAGATAAAAAGATTTTGGACTGGGATAGCCTCGAGACTGGGAATGTGTCCGGATGGTCTTGAAAATGCCATACCCTTAACCTAAAAAATTCCACTGAGTATGATGGTGGAAGAATTGAAATTTTCTGAAGTCAATAGGTATTTTTATGAATAATATATTTTGACTGTGAATAGTGCCAAAAAATCAATTATGAAATATTAAGTTGAGATTTTGCACAGACCTTAGTCTTATTAAATTAGGAGTTTTAAAATTGGAATGAGAATTTTTGGAGCACTAGAGAATATTTTACGAATTTTTGAAGTTTAAATTCGGTTTGTGATAAATAGTGACTTATTGCCCCCGAAGGAATTTTGAGCCAAAATTTTACGTGAGCCTTAGTATCAGTAATTGAGAATTTTTACAACTAGAATGGGATTATTTGGACTTATGGACAATATTTTTTAAATTTTCTAAGGAAAAAGTGACTTAAATTGTGTGTAATGGATTTTGGCCTTGATTGGGCCAAACCAATGGGTCAAGCCCAGTCCAAGTCAGTCATTAAAACTACAGAAACAGCCTAAGGGAGTAGCAGCCTTCTTTTTCTTCTTCATTTCTTCTTGGACAAAAATCATGGAAGCCATTTTCCTCTCATTCCAAGCTTTCTCTCTTTAAAAAACACACCATAATTCCCTTCAAAATTTAGTTAAAATAAGCGTCCATCACTTCAAAGCTTCAATTCCATCAAGAATTGCAAGAAAAGAGGTTAAAATGGTGAAATTCACTACTTGAGTGAATAGTAATCCAAGTAAGTGAAATTGATCAAAACTCAATTTTTATTTTTCATTTAGTTAAATTAGAGTATTTTAACAATAGGTATGGAGTTAGAGGTGAATTTATAAGATTTTTTAATAAGTGAATTCCTATTATATTAGGTGGAGAATTAGCAAAGTTGAGGGAGCAATCCAAGCCAAGCTCAAGTGGGATGAACAAGGGTGGAAAATCACCCTAGGTATGTAGATTTACATAATTATGCATGTGAATGTACATTTGATTACATATATTTGTATGGAAGTTATACAAATTGCATGTATGCGTGTGTTTTGGTGTAATGAAAAATCTAAGCATGTAAATTGGAATAAATTAAGGTGATTGGTGTAATAATTTGGTAAGAAATAATTTAGTTGTCTGTGTATGCATGTATGGCCGAATGGTGGCCTAATTAGGGTGTAAATTATGTGTTGAATGAAATGAGTATGTAAAATGTGGAAATGACATGTAAAGGATGCCTAAAATATGAGAAAATGGAACCAAAATCTTTGGTGTAAGGTGTCCAAATATTTGGACTTAATAAGAGGTGAAAATGTAAGTAAATTAGGATATATTATATGGAAGACATAAAATGAGAATGATGCATTGAAATAGCATTGAGAATGAAGTTAAATGAGAGAAAAATTAGAATGCCTAAAGTAAGAAAAATCATCAAATGAATAGTGTCAGTTGCAGAAACTGACCAAATAAATAGTGATTTTGTGACAGTGGCAAAATCATAATTTTTTGTGAGAAAACGACTTGTAATGAAATATTAAAGATAAAATAATACTGAATGTGATGTGAGATTGATAATAGCCCATTAGTTAGATGCCCACTGGATGGGTTGATCGGTCAATTAGGGATAGAACAACTGCTTGGTGGTCAGCTCCTTTGGGGCCTTCTGCCGTGTGTTGGTATTATTGAGGTTGTGCGATGCTTTGACATCCTGTTTGTTATTATTGTGGCTATTGGGAGTGTTTATGAACAGGTCCCTACTATCCACCTTTGTGTGTTGCTTTGCAAATATTGGGAGGTCTATGGACTGATCCCTGCTATCGAGCGAGGTAGGTGTAGCTACCTAGGTCCTAAAAGTGGGCCACTGCACAGAATAGTCCCACTATCTAGTGTCTTTAAGTGTGGTCTATCTATGGGCTGATAAACAGAGAAAATTGACAGTAATAACTAATGCATGATTTGAATAAGTAGTAAATTAGACTTAAAACTTTAGGATGACCTGATTGTGTGCAAAACTTTGCATGATTGCTTGTTGCATGAGACATGACATAATTATGTTAATCCACCACTGAGTCTAGTACTCAGCGTATCGGTGTTTCGATGCACAGGTCGCGTGTAGTGTACAGATCAGCATCAAAAGTCAGCATTAATGTAGTTGTCCTAGAGTCTTTTGATATAGTACTTTTCTTTTTTATTTACATACGTATGGTGTACTGCATTCATGTATAAAGAAGAGGTTAGAGTGGGTAGTAAGACTGTATGTATTAATGGAGTGTGACTTAGTATGTATACAATGTTATATAAATGAATGAGTAATTTCTTAGCATATTTCTGTGTGATGACGGGTCTATGACCCTGTGTGTTATGTATGTGAAATTGTTGTGTGCCTAGTTGATTCTGGAGGACTAGAGGGTCCAGAGGAGAGATAAGGAGGGTTGTGAACATAGAAGTGCATTTTCTTTGTAGGTTAAATTAGGTGAGGAACCGGGATAGCCGGTATGCTGCCCGAATTTCTATAGTTGTCTGGTAGTGACTGATGTCCTTTTTAATAGACCAAAATAGGATGTAAATTTAGAATAAGGGATCAATTTTAGGTAAATAAGGGTTTTGGTTAACATAGGTCAAAGTTGGGTAGAAGTTAAATGAAAGGCCTCTGGGGAAATCTTAGGATGGGTGACCTCAACGGGAAGTGATACTCTTTGCTTGTTTCAGGTAGAAATGGGTAGAAGGTGTTATAGAAACACTTTACTCTTAGTCTTAAGAAGATAGACTTATGTCATTCTGATGCAATAATCAATAAAAGTAATAAACCATCTATTACCAGATAAGGAAATAGTCTGAGTAGGTCCTTAAACATCAGAAAGAATAACCATGTATGAAAATTTACTTCTATTGTTACTCAAAGGATAAGAGTTTCGAGAATATTTTGTATACTCATAAGTATCACAAAAATAAGTAATTAAAATCATATTTGAAAAACAAGCTAGAATATAATTTAGCTAATACAAAAAATAAAGCATGTTTTAGTCTCCTATGCCACTATATTATTTCATCATTAACATCCTTATTTCTTCTAAAAAAGGCTTGTTAAAGTTTAAAGCCTTCACTACCGTCCAGCAAATATAAACCATCATGCAATTTACCACTACCAATTCTCTTCTTGGTGTGGATGTCCTAAAAAACACATTTATCAAGAAAAAGCACAATTTTATAGTAAAGACTTTTTTAAGAGCACTAACAGATAAGAGATTAATAGGAAAGTGAAAAACATGAA
>CANXYI010969638.1:0-20371 GCA_948208565.1 Hura crepitans | reverse complement strand
CTTAAGAAGAGATATCATACAATATAAAACAGCCTTTAATAGTTTAATAAGTTTACAGACTTTGAAATCTAAAAGATTAAAATCAATTATAGCTTAGGGCCCTTCCTTTTATATTTACAACATTGAGTGCAACTTATACATCACATAATTACATCACATGTGCATATCATTACTAAAAGAAATTTCCTCTCTTGATAAGCCTGATTCCTTGAGGCTCATCTCAAAATATCTTCTTACCTACATATCATAAAAAAATGATGCACTAAGTGAAATGCTTAGTGGTGTAATCGAAATAACCTGTGCTAAAGCCACTATCAACATGTAATTTATATACTATTAATGATCATGAGTAAGTATAATAAATATCCTTCATGATGTTCATAGTAATCAGACATTTAATATTGCTATAATAAATCATTCATCATGTTTATGTATATCCACACCACAAATATAGCATGCATAAAACCAAGAATTAAGCATTTATCACAAGCAACTTGGCATTTTCACACTTTGCATAAAACTACTATTTTCATTGATATAATACATATTATAGATTAAAATTCAAATTTGCCTTATTCTCTTAGGCCCATTCTAGATAACTATAAAACCTTTGGATAATAAAATTAATATTATACTGTGGCCCATATTTTTAGACCTAACAATTGCTACACCAATATAAAAAAGGTGTGCAGTACCCATCCAGGCTTATACGGTTGCACTCGCAAGTGAATGTGTAGTAGCCCCTATGGGACCTTATGGTGGCTGCACTCACATGGATCCAAAGATCATAATATAAATCTGAGGTTAAGACATATAGTGAACCCTTGGATAACACAATCTAGGCATAAAGGTACACCTAGCAATTGCTATATCCCCTAGCTGATCGGTCAACCTATCCATTTCTAGGTTGTTGCATCACATGGGCTAAAATCGATATGTTTTAGTTTCACCATCTTAATTAAGCTTATACAACTTTTAACTTCCTTGTTTTAGCCATCAAGTGACTAAAACTAAATAATTACATAATAAATCTCATTCTAGTGATCATGTACACCTTAACATGTATTTTAATCACATTCATGCCATATGCGCTTTAAAACCACCATTTTCATCTTATTTGTTGTTTGTTACTACATAATTGCAATTTTCACATTCATTTCATGGCATATGTTCATCCAAGATACAATATGCTTAAATGTTCATCAAGACACATACATTTTGGCATAACATAGTGTTGTATATCTCATATAGGCTCTTATGTGCTTAGAACCCATTATGGCCACAAACTTTATCCATATGTGATTTTAGTCACATTTATCACTAAAATATAATGATATGACATGCATGTGCACCATTTCCAAATTTCATGATTTTGGATGCATATAAAATTCAAAGATATCATTCGGCTATACTCACATATTCCATACACATAAAATCATACACATAATCTTAAAACACAAGCTTACATGGCCTAGTAGACCATTCGGCCATCAAGCCTCACATCCTTTATTTCACTACTTTTTCATCATAACACATAGTAATTAGGTGCATACAACATTCATGTATTATAAACAAAATCACACCTACATGAACATTACATGTCACTATGTAACATTATTGCGAAATCATACCAAGTCCTTATATTCAATCATCACTTAGCATATTGCATAACCAACTTGTATTTAAGTGACACACACATAAAGTTGGCCTTATTGTCCATTTCAGTCAACATACATGTTATGACCTCAAACACCATTCAAACCTTATACATGATGTAAGATACAATCAATATGCCATAAATTATGATTAAGTGTCATCTACATGCATAATTTATATCATTCCTTATAGTATACTTATTTTGCCTAATAATACACATCATAAGCATTTTTCACCCCTTATACATTTCCATGCTTCCAATCATTCTAACATATGTCAATTATGTCAAATAACATCACTTTAAGCAATAATATGCTTAATTATCTCATTAAACATAATACACCTCATTTTATCCATTTAATATACATTATGGCATTATAAGCACAATATGGATTTCCTATGATATCTAAACATTTACCATAATCTAAATTACAAATTCATACATTTTATAAGCCACATAACATAATAAATGCCATACATACACCCAAAATTAGAATTTATTACATTTTACCATTTTTAGACATAATATGTAATTTAGTGGACCCAATTGAATTTTGTACAATTTCTTTCAGTTATACATACCTAAGATGTCATAATATAACCTCGAGGCCTATTTACACCTTTGATTTTCGCTTGTCTCATGTTTTGTCCGAAGTTTCTAACATATTATTGCAAAAATCTTGTAAAAATCATAAGAAATCAATCGAAGCTCAAAAATGAAATCAAAGATTGTAAAAATGCTCTTGGGCACTTGTAGAACATAAAAAATACTAGATTTTGTAAAAACTCTTCTGAAATAAAAGTGGTTACTATTCATAAGGGTTCAAAACTGTGAATTTCTTTCATTTTTCTCTAGATTTCTCACTTCTATTATGTCCTAGAGGTCATGGGGGCCACCCAAAATCATTTTAATTGTGTCAAATTGAGCTTAAAATCAAAAAAGAAAAGCAAAAATGAAGGAGAAAGAGGGTAAAAGCCATTGACTTCTCTTAGTGGATAGGGAGAGGAGAAGATGAAAAATGTTGACCATTTTAAGTAGTTTGACCATATATATATTATTCTAAAAATAATTATTTCTATTTCCATTTTTCTTCTCTTTTAAATCCAAATAAATGTCAATTTTATTCATAAAAATTCACTTTTATTATGCCCCACAATCTTCTAAAAATTAGAGCTCGAAAAATGAGGAAAACTGATTAAAATCACTAGTATTAATAATACCCAATTTTTGTAAAAATACTTCTTAATATCTAAAAATTCCAATTCTAGTGCCAACAGGCTAATTAGAATTTTTACATATTAGGTTGTATAAATTCCTAAATTTTTTTAGTAACTTTTGAATATTTTACGGTTCAGCTAAAACTAAGTCATTATACATGTGACACTATCGTAAAACCTAACGTTCATTTTTAACCTTCTAAATGACATCATTTTGACTACAAATTTTACTCAAGATTATGTTATAATTAGTACTTCCATTCAGCAAAATTAGAATCCCTAGCCTCCAAAAAATACTATTCATATCTTAGGAACACCAGGATTTTTTTTGGGCATTATATTTCTTCTCCTCTTAAAAGAAATGTCATCCTCGACATTACATTATTACCTGGCTCAAATAGCTATGGGTATTGCTCTTTCATCTGAGCTTCTATTTCCTAGGTAGCTTCTTTTATCCTCTGGTGCTTCTAGAGAACTTTCACCAAAGGTACTATTTTATTTTGCAATTCCTTCACCTCTTTATCTAGAATCTTCATCGATTCTTCTTTATAAGATAGGTCGGGATTAACCTCAATCTCTTCTATTTTTATCACATGCATAGGGTCTGATCTGTATCTTTGGGGTATGGAAATGTGAAAGACATCATGGATATGCTGAGGTTCTAGAGGCAAAGTTAGTCTATATGTTACTAGTCCCACACATTTTATGATCTCATATGGCCTAATAAGCCTAAGACTTAACTTTCCTTTCTTTCCAAATCGGAGAACCTTTTTCTAAAGTGAAACCTTGAGAATTACCTTATCTCCCACCTTATATTCCACCTTTTTTTCTCTTTAGATTTGCATATGACTTCTACCTATTAGAAGCTACCTTCAATCGCTCTTTAATTATTTTTACCTTTTCTTATGTATTTTGTATTAAATCTGGCTCCATAAGCTCATTCCAACACAAAAGGTGTTTTGCACTTTCTTCTGTACAAGGCCTCATAAAAATCCATACCTAGACTCACTTGATGACTGTTATTATAGGTGAACTCAGTTAAGGAAATATACTGGTCCTTACTTCCCTTGAACTTTAATGTATAACTCCTTAACATATCCTTAAATACCTAAATGACCCTCTCCGACTGTCCGTCAGTCTATGGATGGAATGTTGTACTGAAGCTCAATCAAGTACCTAAGGCATTATGAAGTTTCTTCTAAAATCTCATTGTGAAACTTGGATCCTAATGCAATATAATTGAAGATGATACTCCATGTAATCTAACTATCTCATCAACATAAAGCTCTATTAGTTTTTCCAAGTAGTAGTCTATTCTTACTGGTATAAAATAAGTAGTCTTGGTTAGATAATCCACAACCACCCAAACTAAATCACATCTATTCCTTGTCATAGGTAACTCAATCATGAAATCCATCATGACTCTATCCCATTTTCATTCTAGAATTGCTATAGGATGAAGCAACTTAGAAGGAACTCAATGCTCTGCTTTTACTTGTTGATAAGTAAGGCACTTAGTCATATACTCTAACATATCCCTCTTTATGCTTGTCCACCAGTAAGAAACCTTCAAATCCTAATACATTTCTACTAGGATGCATAGTATGGGGAGCATTATGAGCTTCTTACATAATCTATTTCTTTAACTCTTTTACATCTAGTACACAGATCCTATATGATAGTACAAACAACCATCTCTTTTAATCTCATACTCTATCAGCTTCCCCTTTTGGATAACACTTACAACACTCATCAATCTGTGGTCTTCATATTGACACTTCTTCACTTGCAGTAACAAATTAGGCTTGACTGCATTTCAACCAAAATAGTACCATTACACATAAGATACATGTGAACATGTATAACTCTAATGGCTGACATAAACTTTATGGTAAGGGCATCTACCATTACATTGGCCTTTCTTAAATGATAATCAATTAGGCAATCATAATCCTTGATCAATTCTATCCATCACCTCTGTCTCAAGTTTAGTTTCTTTTAGGTAGGAAAATACTTAAGACTCTTGTGATTAATATAGATAAAACATTTCTCTCCATAGCGATAATATCTCTAGATCTTTAGAGCAAACACAATGGTTGCAAGCTTGAAGTCATAAGTAGGGTAGTTCTTCCCATATGGCATTAATTGTCTCGAAGCATAAGCAACAATCTTGCCATTTTATATTAGAACATAACCTAACCCTTTGAGAGATGTATCACTGTATATGGTGAAGTCATCTGAAATTAGCTGTACAAGAACCAGAGCCTCTATTAACACAGCCTTAAGCTTTTTAAAACTTTCTTAATATTTGTCATCCCAAACAAACTTGATATCTTTCCTTAATAACCATGCCATATGAGTTGCTATCAAAGAAAACCCCTAGACAAACTGCCTGTAATATCCAGCCAACCCATGGGAACTCCTAATCTCTATGGTGTTCCTAGGTGGCTTCCACTCTATTATTGCTTCAATCTTATAGGGATCAACTCAAATACCATTGGCTAATGCTATGTGTCCTAAGAATGATACATCACCTAACCAAAACTTATATTTACTGAGCTTGGCATAGAGTTTTTCTTCTCTCAGAATATGAGGACCCATTTTTAAATGTTGTTTATGCTCTTCTTTGTTTTTTGAGTATACCAAAATATCATATATGAAGACTACCACAAAATGATCAAGATAAGGTTTAAAGACTTTGTTCATTAGGTCTATGAAAGCTGTAAGGGCATTGGTAAGCTTGAATGGCATTACTGAGAACTTATAGTAACCATACCTCATCTTGAAAGCAGTCTTCACCACATCTAATTCTTTCACTCTCAACTAGTGGTACTCGGATCTCAAATCTATCTTAGAGAACACTCTAGCTCTTTTAAGTTGATCAAATAGATGATTGATCCGTGGTAAAAGATACTTGTTCTTGATGGTCACTTTATTCAATTGTCAATAATTTACATATAACCGAAGCGAACCATCTTTCTTCTTAACAAATAAAAATGGTGCTCCCTATAGTGAAACACTCGGTCTTATGAAGCTCTTATCTAGTAACTCTTATAAGATATTGCCATTTGATATGGTGTTATAGATACTAGAGCAATGCTAGGTAGAACTTCAATACTGAACTCAAGTTCCCTTTCTGAAGGCCAACCTAGTAATTCTTTTGGAAAAACATAAACAAACTCAACCACCACTAGTATGCTATTAGGATCTAGGTTTCTTGTTCTCATGTCATACATATGGGTAAGATATGCTTGATAACCTTTCCTTATCATTTGCCTAGCAGTGACTATAGATATTACATTGGACAAGAAGTTGATCCTTTCTCCAACAACTATAATTTTAGACTCATCATCAGTCTTAATAGTTAACCTCTTATGATTGCAATCCAAAGTCGCTTAATATTTAGACAACTAATCTATCCCTTTAATCATGTTAAACTCATCAAAAGGTAATTCTATCAGGTCGGTAATAAATTGATGGTCTTGTATTTGTAAAGGACAATCTCTATATACTCGATTAACTACCACGTGCTGGTCTAAGGTACTAACCATAATCTCTAGGTTAAGTGGTTTTGAAACTAACCTTTAGTCTCATGCCTGTTATATGTAAACATATAAATGTGTAGACCTTGAATTAATTAAAGCTAAAATAAAAGAGTCAAAAAGAAGAAAAGTACTAACTATAACATTTGGCTCATTAGCATCCTCTCAAGCTCTAATGGTGTACTATCAGGTAGGAGCTTTATGTTTATGTTTGGACTCTGATATGTCCCTCAAAGCTTTTTCATCTCTCTCCTCAGCCTCTCTTTTGACCCTTTAGCATGTGTAGGTGCTAATCTCTATCTAACACTTTGTCGTTTGGGACAATCCTTGCAAATGTGACCCAGTAATCCATACCAAAAAAAAAACACTAGGCTTATTCCTCCAACACTCTCCCATGTACCCTTTAAAATAAGTCTGACACTAAGGAACTTGACTACTTTTGCTTATTAATCCTGATGGATTGGTAGCTTGAGACTACTACTACTTAGACTTACTTTTACCACTCTGTGCTACTTTTTATATCTACCCTTGCTTATGAGACTACTGTGTAAAACTAGACTGAAAACCCTTGTATTTCTTACTTGACTATGGAGAAACATTGGATGCTCCTTGACAAACAGATCTCTTCTTCTAATAAAACTCTTTCTTCACTTTCTGTACCCCTTCAATAGAATGATACACTGATACTAGCTAAGAGAAATAATTGATCTTTATTAGAATCACTTGAGACTTGATATCAACATGTAAAAACCTTCTCAAATCTCTTGCACTTGTCTACCTCTATAGTAATGGTCTCCTTAGAATATCTGCTAAGCATAGGAAACTCTTTCTCATATTCTCTTATAAACCTCTGATCTTACTTGAGTTTTATAAATTGTTACCTCCTGTCATCAAGGTAATCCTCAGTGATATACTTCTTGTGAAGCTCAGACAAGAAGAACTCTTATGTCAACTAATCCTTGTCTTATACTCAATAAGATCCTCCCACCATTTGGATACCTCTTCCTGTAGGAGTGATGTGGCATAAATCACTTTTTCCTCTAGTGTGCACTGTATCTATTTCATGATCTTCTCCATGCAATCCAACCAGTACTCTGCTTTCCTAGGCTTTATCTTGCCTTCTCCCTTGAAATCTTTGGCTCTTATTTTTTAAACTCTCTTTAGATAAGTCTTCTGAAGAGCTAATGGAACCTTTGGCTATTGTGTTGGTGGTAGAGTAGTAGCTGTAGCCTATCTCAGAAGATAGAGCATCTCCTATACGAATACTAGTAGAGCTTATCTTGCTAATGGTACATGTCCTACTACACTAACTGATGCAGACTCAACTCTTACAGCCTCAAGTGCTACGATAGTTAAAGTATGACTCTTGACTTTTTCCTCACTATGGTGTGTTAAAGCACTTATCGTATTTGTAGGGAAGAAAATAATTTGATGAGCCTTGACATTAAAAGTCATCTGATGCATACTATAGACTCTAAATCACACATATGTTAACTAAGAAAGCCTAAACTGTAGCTCTGATACCACTAAATGTGACACCCTTTACCCGATCCGGTCATTGATTAATCACTGAGCACAACTAAAAAGTGCACACAAATTGAGATATTTAAACTTCATTATACTTATACTTGATTCAAAATGTTCTTATAAAAAAGGTTTCACTTGTGAAATTAAATGTTTTCAAAAACTTTTCAAACTAAGTTACATATTCAAAATTTGAGAATCCTTATACCAAAATTTTGGCAGCATAATGACAATACTGGGCACTATCCTAAATATTTGAATAGTGACCTCAAATTAAAAAGACACTTCTATAAAATTCACACCTATCCACAACTTTATATAATCCTTCGATCACTCTAATAGCACATAATCCACAATCAAGATATCTCAACCTTAGGAAGAGATATCATATAATATAAAATAACCTTTAATAGTTCAATAAGTTTATAGACTTTGAAATGCAAAAGACTAAAATCAATTATATTATAGGCCCATTCCCCTTATATTTACAACATCGAGTGCAACCTATACATCATATAACTACATCACATTTGTATATCATTACCAAAAGAAATATCCTCTCTTGATAAGCTTGATGTCTTGAGGTTCGATCTCAAAATGTCTTCTTAGCTACGCATTGTAAACAAATGGCATGCTAAGAAAAAAGCTTAGTGGTGTAATCAAAACAACTTGTGCTAAAGCCATTATCAACATGTAATTTATATACCATTAATGATCATGAGTAAGAACAATAAATATCCTTCGTGATGTTCATAGTAATCATAACATTCAATATTGCTATAATAAAACATTTATCATGTTCATGTATATCCACACCACACATATAGCATGCATACAACCAAGAATTAAGCATTTATCATAAGCAACTCGACATTATTTCACATTTTGCATAAAACTACTATTTTCATTGATATAATACATATTATAGATTAAAATTCAAATTTGCCTTATTCTCTTAAGCCCATTTTGGATAACCATAAAACTTATGGATAACAGGATTAATATTGTGTAGTGGCCCAAATTTTTGGACCTGATGGCTATTGAATTAGCATAAAAAAGGTGTGCAGTACCTATCTAGGTGTACGCAGCTACGCCTGCAAATGAATGTGTAATGGCTCTTATGGGACCTTATGGCAGCCGCACTTATATAAATCTAAAGATCATAATATAAATCCATAGGTAAGATATATAGTGAACCCTTAGATAACACAATCTAGGCATAGAAGTACCATAGCAGCTGCAATATCCCCTAGTCGATTGGTTAACCTATCCATTTCTTAGTTGTTGCATTAAATGGGCTAAAATCGATTTATTTTAGTTTCGCCATCTTAATTAAGCTTATGTAGCTTTCAACTTCCTTTTTTTAGCCATCAAGTGACTAAAACTGAACAATTACATAATAAATCTCATTTTAGTGATCATGTATACCTTAACATGCATTTTAATCACATTCATGCTATATGCCCTTTAAAACTACCATTTTCATCTCATTTTTTATTTGTTACTACATAATTTCCATTTTCACATTTATTTCATGGCATGTGTTCATCCAAGATACAATATGCCCGAATGTTAATGAAGATACATACATTATGGCATAACTTAGTGTTGTATATCTCATATAGGCTCGTTATGTGTTTAGAACTTATTATGGCAACAAACTTCAACCATATGTTATTTTAATCATGTTTATCACCAAAATATAATGAGTATGACATGCATGGGCACCATTTCCACATTTTATAATTTTGCATGCATATACAATTCAAAGATATCATTCGACTGTAATTACATATTCCATACACATAAAATCATGCACATAATCTCAAAGCACAAGCTTACATGGCCTAATAGACCGTTCAACCATCAAGCCTCACATCCTTTATTTCACTGCTTTTTCATTATAATACATACTAATTAGGTGCCTTATTGCATACTTGTTCATATCTCACAAAATAAATACAATATTCATGCATTATAAGCACAATTACACCTATATGAACATTACATATCACTATGTAACATTATTTCAAAATCATACCAAGTCCTCATATTTAATCATCACTTAGCATTTTGCATAGCCAACTTGCACTTAAGTGACACACATATAAAGTTGGCCTTATAGTCTATTTCGGCCAACATACATGTTATGACCTCAAACACTATTCAAACCTTATACATGATGCAAGATACAATCAATATGCCATAAATCATGATTAAGTGTCATCTACATGCATAATTTATATCATTCCCTATAGTATACTTATTTTGCCTAATAATACACATTAAGCATTTTTTACCCCAATGCATTTCCATGCTTTTAATCATTCTAACATATGTCAATTATGTCAAATAAAATCACTTTAAGCAATAATATGCTTAATTGTCTCATTAAGCATATAATACACCTCATTTTATCCATTTAATGTACATTATGGCATTATAAGCACAATATGGATTTCCTATTATATCTAAACATTTACCATCATCTAAATTACATATTCATACATTTTATAAGCCATATAACACAATAAATGCCATACATTCACCCAAAATTAGCTTTTATTACATTTTCCCATTTTTAGGCATAATATGTAATTTAGTGTACCTAATTGAATTTTGCACAATTTTTTACGATTACATACTAAGGATGTAGTAATATAACCCCAAAGCCTATCTGCACTTTTGATCTTCCTTTGTTTTGTGTTTTGTTGGAAGTTCCTAACATATTTTAGCAAAAATCTTGTAAAAATCATAATAAATCAATCAAAGCTCAAAAACAAAATCTAAAACTATAGAAATGCTCTTAGGAACCCGTAGAACATGAGAAAAATACTACATTTTGGGAAAACTCACATGAACAAAAAATGGTTACTATTTATGAGCATTCAAAACTATGAATTTCTTTCATTTTTCTTCGGATTTCTTGCTTCTATTACATCCTAGAGGTTATGGGAGCACTCGAAATCATTTTAATTGTGTCAAATTAAGCTTAGAATCAAAGAAAGAAAAGCAAAAATAGAGGGGAGAGAAGGTAGAAGTCGTTGGCTTCTCTTGGTGGAGAGAGAGAGGAGAAGATGAAAAGCGTTGACCATTTTAAGTAGTTTGACCATATATATATTATTCTAAAAATAATTATTTTTATTTCCATTTTTGTTCTCTTTTGTCTCTAATTTTCATCCTCTTTTAAACCTAATTAAATTTCAATTTTATTCATAAAAACTCACTTTTCTTATGCCTCATGATCCTCTAAAAATTAGAGTTTAAAAATGAGAAAAATCGATTAAAATCACTAGTTTTAATATTACTCAATTTTTATAAAAATACTTCCCGATTCTAAAAATTCCAATTCTAGTGCCAATAGGCTAATTAGAATTCTTAAGTATCGGGTTTTATAAATCCTAAAATTTTTTGTGCAACTTTTGAATATTTTATGGTTCAGCTAAAACTAAGTCACTATTCACGTAACACTGCTATAAAACTTAATAGTTGTCTTTAACTATCTAAACCACCTCATTTTGACTTCAAATTTTACTCAAAATCATGTTATAATTAATACTTTCATTTAGTAAATTTAGCATCCACACCTTCGGGAAAATTTTATTCACATCTTGGGGAGTAATATTCATAAGATCGAGATTTTTTTGAGCATTACAAGACCTAAAGGTTACAACATAAGATCCAATGATCAACACACATCAGACCCCAAGGTCAGAGAAATAAGATTTGAAGATCAATGCATTAGACCTAAAGGTCAGGACATCAAAATAGCTTGAAGGTTCTTACATCGCAACCCAAAGGCTATTGAGGTACCGAGTACCCTAGCAGCTGCGATGACTCCTAGCTAACTAGTTAACTTATCTGACTAGTCTATTTACTTGTACGGGTTACTAACCAAGTTTATTATGAGTTTCACCCTTTTTACATGATTTAACATAACTTTTACATTAAATTGGTTGGCCAACTAATGACATAACTAGGAAAATTGTTATCATAAGCTTTATATGTCATTCTGACATGGAGCACCACATTACAATGACATATCTCAAAGTCATTACGTGAATGTGCTCTTGAACACCTTATATCATTACTCTTTCACAATTAAAGCATTACGCTTTCTCATGAAATCTTACTTGACATAACATAATCACATGGCTTATAAGCTCATGCCCAAAGCTTTTTCGTGCTCATACTTTAGCTATAAAGCTTAAAATGCACAAAATCACCATATCCAAAAATATATCATTCATATGCCACAAAGGCTTTTATCTCATCATATGCATGTCATATACATAATGAACATGAAATAAACATAGTAATAAGGCATTTTGCCATATAAAGCTCAATGTACATCATCAATGCACTATATCATTCATTAAATTGACAATTGAATGTATTATCACATATATTTCTTTTTATGTCATACTTTGCTCATAATATGTTATAAACACCTTATGGCTATATAAAAGATCACATGACCAAACTATCACAGTAAGCTTAAACATGCCTTCTTTCTTATCACTCATACTACATCATCCCTCATGATCATAAACATACAAATAACCATGCATATTCATATTAGGCTTAAAATAAAACACAGACATAAATGATTACATCATAAACCATATCATCATACATGCATCTTACATGCATTTCTTCCTATTACATATCCCATCTCACATGTATATGATCACTTTGCCATTCATATACATAAATCATCATATGTATGCATTTTATGTCGATTAACACATACATATATTCTAGGCCATTTGGCCATCATGCCTTCTAGCATTTTAAAACACCATTAATCATATCATACCTTATCTTTCATGTCCATATAGGCAATTACATTTATTTATGGACATGTATCATACATAACACACATATGTGATATATACATGCATACATATGCCTTTAACATATAATATCATGCTATTATGCATAATTCACTTTATTCGACATCAATAACTACCTTAAATGAATTTATTCAACATCATTAAGCATCAATTTATGCATTAATCATAATAAATGCTAATTTGCTCATAAACACACACATATACATAATAAGTATAAATTAAGGCATATATGAAATCTCATAATTTATTTTGATTGTACATACCAAAAGAGTCAAAATGCACCACTGAGGATTGTCTATACCTTCTCTTTCCTTTTTCTCCTTATTTTATCAATTTCCTTAACTATCTATAATAAATTCAATACGTAAAAATTTGTATAAAATCATATGGACATTAAAATGAAAAATCAACTACATAAACACAACCTTAGACACCTAGGGAACATGGAAAAGATATCAAACTTCAAAAATCTTACTCAATCAATCTCAAGTTACTATTCATTGAGATGAAAAATTAAGCTATTGGTTTGATTTTTTGAGAAATTCAAGCTAGGAATTGGTCGTAGAGACCATGAAGGTGTGGACTCAAGTCTCGGATGCAAGAAATCGGGCTAAGAAAGGAGCATAGAGGACCAAAAATGGCTCCTCCACCCTAATAGAGGGTGTTAGTTGGTATTGGCCAAGAAAGATGGCAAATATTCTTCTTTTGACCAAGATTTGACCTTTTTATACTAATTTTTTTTCCAACTTTTATCACCTCATTTTTTGATATCTAAGAGACTTGTAAAAATCCATAAATCAAACCTCAATAGCCTCTAAAAATTCATGCTTAAATATCATGAAAACCTAATTAAAAATGTAATTTTTGAGTTCCTAATCTCCAAAAATTCCAATTCCAATGCCAATGGACAATTTGGAATATTTGAGTACCAAGTTGTATTAATCCCAGAATTTTCTGAGCAACTTTTGAATATTTTATTGTTAAGCTAAAACTAAGTCACTATTCACATGACATTGCTATAAAACTTAACTGTCATTTTGAACCATCTAAACAACTTCAGTTTAGTTTTAAACTTTGCCCAAAATTATTTTATGATTAATACTTTCACTCGCTTACTTTAGTGTATCCTGGGTCTCAAGAACACTATTCACATCCTGGGAAAGCACTATTCATAAGTCAAGATTTTCAGGTTATTACATTTCTTCCCTTTTTAAGAAAAATGTCATCCTTGATATTACTTAGCTTAAACAACTGAGGATATTGCTTTCTTATCTAAGCTTCTATTTCCCATGTAGCCTTTTTTATCCCATGGTGCCTCTAAAGAACTTTCACTATTGAATTGTTCTAAAGTTTTTTAACCTCTTTGTCCAAGATCTTTATAGGTTCTTTTTTATAAGATAGATTTAAAAAAATCTGCACTTCTTCTACTGATAGCACATGTGTAAGATTTGATTTGTACATTTGAAGCATAGACCTATGGAAAATATCATAAATCTATTGAAGTTCAAGAGGCAAAGCTAGTTTGTAGGCTATTGGTCCCATACATTTTGTCACTTCATATGGCCTAATAAACCTCAGACTTAACTTGCCCTTCTTGCAAAAACACAACCATAGTGAAACCTTGAGAAACACTTTATCTCCTACCTCATACTAAACATATTTTTTTTTAGATCGCCATACGACTTTTATCTATCAAAAGTTGCTTTCAATTTATCTCTGATAATCTTCACTTTCTCCCTTGCATCTTTGATCAAGTCTGGTCTTATGAGCTTAGTCTTATAGAGTTTATTCTAACACAAAGGAGTTCTACAATTCCTTCTGTACAATACCTCAGAAGGGGCCATGCCTATGCTTGCTTGATGGCTGTTGTTATAAGCAAACTTTGCTAACGATGGAGAGTAATCCCAGTTACCCTTGAACTCGATGGCATAGCTCCTTCACATATCCTTATACATTTGATAACCATGCTTTAACATGAGCATAATATCATACATAACTTAACATCAAATCAATCAAGTGTCAAAATATTACCTGAATTACTCTTTATGGCTATCCATCAGTTTGAGGATGAAATGCCATCATAAAACTCAATCGAGTACCTACCTAATAATCTTATCTATGTATAACTCAATAAGCTTCTCTAAAGAGTAGTACATCCTCACTAGTATGAAATAAGCAGTCTTAGTGAAATGGTCTACCATAATCCATACTGAATCATATTTGCTTTTAGTCATAGGCAACCTAAGAACAAGGTCCATGGTGACCCTATCCCATTTCCATTCTAGAATTGCTATAAGATAAAGCAATCTAAATGAAACCTTATGCTTTGCCTTTACCTGTTGACAAGCAAACCACTTAGTCACAAAATTGGATACATCTCTCTTCATACCAGGCCACTAATATGACAACTTCAAATCCTGATACATCTTTATGCTATAATGATACATAGCATAAAGAGCATTATAGTGTGACACCCCCTACCAGATTCTCCAAAGAAACCCGATAGGCGATACACTTCCCACTAAGTCACCCATCCTAAAATTTCCCCAGGCTTGCACTCTTTAACACTTACATATTATTTAATATTTAATCAGATATTTCTTAAATCCTTAGTCTATCACTTAGACATTATTCTCTAGGGTATATTTAATCCTAAAATCCATTTAATGGGCTATTATAAATTTCCTACAAATTTAGGCAGTACAATGGCTAGCCAGGTGATATTCTAAAAATTTTGACATGTTAAAAACACTTATATAACATCAATCACTTCTCCTATCACATTCTAAACCCTATTGGTCCTCTATTATCATCAACATATCAATCAACATAATCAGTCATCACACAGGGCCTCAGGCCTAAAATTATTAGTAATAGATAGAAATTAAATTATTCAGATGCATAGGCTTGTTTATATACATCACATGGTTAACTTAATATTACCAACATTAGTAGATCTTAAGCTTGCTGAACCCATAACCTACAGTATTTACATGAGTGCCTACTAAAACCATTAAGATAGTACAAAATCTAATACCTTTCAATGCCTCTACTGCTACACTGCATGAAGCTTAAGGCTGGATTTCTACCTGCTATTACCTGCACACCAAACACTAGTACACTGAGTATGAAACTTAGTGGTGAATTTGATATATTAAAAACATGTCACATACAGAGATACATATGTAATAACATGCTATGAATATATAGATGTAGTGCATGAAAGGCATTTTATAATAATAATAATATTAATTTAATTGATTTGTCTCATAGTTTAATTATTTACAATCATGCCACTATTGTGTTCTTATTTAGTTTATTGATTATTTTAATTGGCATCAATCCTAACATTTAATTTAGTTTAACAGGCCCAACTAGATAGACTACACTTCAAACACTGGACCAAGAGGAAACTCAAAGTGTGCAGTGGCTCTACATTTTAGACCTCGAGCTCCACAGAAGCCCTAGTGCAGTGGTCTATCCTGTGGACTTAGATCACTGCACTAGCCTAGTTTGGTGGTTAGGGCTTAGATCTCCCTAGTACTAGACAAATAGATAAATCATTATTTCATCATGGCATATTATTAATAACATAGTGCATTGGCCCATCTTATGGACCCTGATCACTGCACTGGCTTGGTCTGATAAATAGTCAATAATATTAACAACATAGTGTAGTAGCTTATCTTATGGACCTTGACCACTGTACTGGCCTGGTCTAATAAGTATACAAATATAATCATCAAATCATAATGCAGTGGCTTATCCTGTGGACCCTGACCACTGCATCAGCTTGGTCTAATAAATAGACAAATATCTAGCAGCTACTAATCCCTAGTTAATCGGTCAAACCATCCCGTGGGCATTTAACTAATGGGCCATCTAACCTTTATTCATGTCCATTTATTTATTGATCATCATTTTATATTATTTAATGTTGAATAATAGATAGATATTAATTATTTTTCACAGTTGAGTTTTAATCATATAGTTATAGGTCAATTTACTCCTTACTAGACAGTTATAGGTCATATTTTCTAGGCCAGTTTTAGGTCACTTTCTTAGTTAATTCTAAGTCCAACTTAAGTCCATTTCACACCACTAATTTAGGTCCAATTATGTTCAAATCATAGGTTATTTATAGGTTAAATTCAAAATGGTTATTTTTATAGGATAGTTGCAGGTCATTTACAAATTTTTGGTACATTGTTATGGGTCTTTAGCCTTTATTTCCTAGGCATTTTTCCATGCAATTTTAGTCCATTTCAAGATGCCATCATAGGATTTCTACAATGCCATTCCATACAGGCCTCATGGTTTTCATCAAGATTAATCATGCAAAGTACTCAAAATTTAGGTACCATTTCATGCCATTTTAGGTTTTATTACAAGCCATTTTTGTCATTTCCTTTTTAGGCCATCTGTAAGCCATTTTCTAGCCACATTGTTACCATAGTTTCACTAAACCTATTTGTCATACCTTAAGCCATTTGTATACTTATGTTCATGTCTAATTCAAGCCAATGCCATGTCACCCATTCCATGCTCCATTATATCATACTGTTTATGCACACCACATGTCATGATATACCATGCTTACCATACCTACCATAGGATACATGCATTCTCTTATTGTAGACACTAGGTCTTTGGGGCTCTTAGGTTCGGTTTGCCTAATGATGATGAAAAGGACAAAAATCCTAATAAAAGGGGTTTTTTTACATTCGAATTGAAGATCTTAAAAGTTTCCATTTTAAAAAAAGTCAAAATGGTCATTTTCTAAGAGAAAAGGTCGTTTTGGGAAGAACGGGTCATTTTTGCAAAGAGAATAGTTGTTTTAGGCCCAAAACATATGTTTTGAGGGCTAAAATGCCTGTTTTAGCCGTTTCTGGCCTAAAACGGGCCGTTTCCACAAAGGAAACGATTGTTTTGGGCCTAAAACATTTTGCTCATTGAAATGCCTATTTTGTCCAAAACGGGCAGTTTTTGCGAAGGAAACTCCCATTTTGGGCCCAGAACGGCCAAAACGGCCGTTTTCAACCTAAAATGCCCATTTTCAGCCTTGAGAAATTTGTATAAAAGCCAAATTAGTTTTTTCTTAGCAAGGTTGGTCATTTTAAAGAGAGAGAAAATTTTTAAAGAGAGAAAATACTCCAAAAAAAGGCAAAAAATACTCTTTCAACACCATTTTTTTTGGATTTTCTAAAAATTCAAACACAGTTTTTTGACCCAATCGAGATATTTTTTGAAGGCAAATATACTCAGTGTGTCTACTGACCCATTTTTCTACTATTTCCACTTTTTCTCTCCGTTTTATCCATCTAACCGTTAGATGTGATAATTTATTTGGGTAATATTTTTATATTTGTGTGACTTTCTATTTTTATTTGCCCGTTTATTTTTTACTTCACATCTAAATATATTATTTTTGTCATTTTTATTGCTGTCATCTTTCTTTTTGCTTTATCCATCTACTAGTTAGATGTGATAATTTATTTGTGCAATATTTTTTTTTATATTTGTGATTGTCTATTTTTATTATTTATGTCTGCCTGTCTATTTTTGCTTCGCATCCAAATATATTATTTCTATCATTTTACTACTTTCCTTTTTTTGTTTTGCTTTATCCATCTACCAGTTAGATGTGATAATTTATTTGGGCAATATTTTTTACATTTGTGGGACTGCTCATTTTTATTTTATTTGTGCCTGTTTGTCTATTTTTGCTTTGCATACTAATATATTATTTTTGTTGTTGTGATGTGAGTTACTTGATTATTTGGGATCTGATTGTTATATTTTTGGACACCTCATTAAATCCCGGTGAAGTAATCTTTTAACGACCCATTATTTTCTGCTGTCTATTGTATTTTATGTTTTGTGTATTTTTTTGCTATTTCTTTTATTATTGCCTATTTGTGGTTAGATTGTATTTTAGGTGTCCCAAAATGTAATTTTACTTTTTTATTATTTATTCAGTTAGGATTCATTTTAGGTAATTACCATGTATTATATTTTTGAATGATTTCCCTGTATATTCCATGAATGCTGTAATAATTAGCAAAATGATTTTTCACGCGATTGAAAAAATAACCAGAATATTTTTATTTAATTAATTGATATTTTATTAATAAAAATGGGTTTTGATTTTTCTTAATAAAAGTCACAATAAAGAAAAATTATTTTCTAAAAATTGACATGTGAGAATCAAAGTTCTCAAATTAAATCCATCACCCAATTTTATATATGATACTTTCAATTTTAATCCCAAAATATTCTACGAACGCCGAATTAGGTAGAAAAATGATTTTACATGTTAAAAAGAAATAATAATCAAAATCATATCTTTACCTAATAAATTAGTATTTTGCTAATAAAATAAATTCTGATTCCTTCTTAATAAAAGCTACAATAATAACATCCATTTTCTAGAATCGACATGTGAGAACCAAAGTTCTCAAACCATTCTTCCAAATAAAAGTCACCACAATAAAATTCATTTTTCCAAATTAGCATATGAGAACTAAAGTTCTCAGACCAATTACCCAATTTTAATAAAAGTCACTACAATAAAATCCATTTTTCAAAATTGGTATATGAGAACCAAAGTTCTCAAGACAATCAACTACCTGATTTCATGTATGATATTTCAATTCTGAACACCTATTTTTTTCTGTAAATATATTTTGTGAATTCTCATATGTGAATATGTGATTTACTTTAATTATAGAATGTCACTTGAGAAAAGGAATAATATTATAAATTCAAACCAAATTTTCGTAGTAGTTTGAGGTATAAATAAGAGTAGGGTTTCGAATCGCTCTGGTTTTAGCCCTACAAGGTATTTCCCAACTTCAATTGGGTGGCGACTCCTACCTTATAGTGCCTAACTCGCTCTTCCTAAGCTAATCAAATAGGAGTGGCCCTAGATTCCTCTAGCTTTCTTTTTGTCTTTCAAGACTCGAGGAGTGAGGCTTAGGTTGAGTCTTCAGTTGTTTCAATTTGATTGGCTTAAGGAAAACATAAGGGACGCGAACACTTGGGATTTCTTAGAAGAGTTTAAAAAGAAGTATATGACATAGAACTATCTTGACAAGAAAAAGTAAGAATTTATAAGTTTTAAGTAGAAACACCTATCCATAATAGAGTATGAGAAGAAGTTTGCCAAGCTTAGTTGCTATGCTAAGGAGATGATCTCTATTGAGATAGATAGATGCAAAAGGTTTGAGAAAGGCCTTAACCATGATATCAGGCTTTATATAGCTCTTATGAAGCTTAAGGATTTTTCAGCTCTAATGGTAGCAGCCCATATTGTTGAAGATATACAGAAAGAAAAGAAAGAGTTTTTTTTAGGGAAAGAGACCTTATAGGCATGGACAAGCTAGTTCAACACCTTTGGCAGAGTAGAAGTTTAAGGGAAGTTAGTCCAAATAGCAAACATAGAGGTAAGGGCAGACTCAGAGGTATAGCCAGAGTTCTTATACAGTGAGTAGATAGCAATCTCAAGTGATAGTGCTCCAGTATTTAGAGCTAGAAAGGCACCTATAGCTTAGTGTGAGCACATGGCAAAAGGCA
>CANXYI010969621.1:0-10507 GCA_948208565.1 Hura crepitans | reverse complement strand
GGAATTGGAATTGTTTTGCCTTCCTGTTCCAAAACTTTTAAAATTTTGATCTTGTGTATATACAATTTTAGATTTCTTTTGAAGTACATTTGCTCCTTGAGTATGTTTATTTATGAAGGGGTACATGAATGGATTTTTATTAACCATTGCAATCTTGAGATGATTTAGTTTGTGCAGACTTGAAATGCACTAGTTTAGGTAGACTTAAGATGATTTAGTCCGGGTGAACTTAGGATGACTTAGTTCGAATAGACTTTTACCATACTAGGTTGTGGACCAGCATTTGATGATGCCGTGGAAGTACTTCCTTAGTTCGTGTGGACTATAGTGCTTTCTTCATACATTACAAGGTCCACATGGACCTCTTTGCATGTTTTGGATTCCCATTCCTAGTTAGGAGAGGAATGGTGGGGTTTTAGCTTATAAATACCCCAATCCTTACCTCTTATGTCAAGCTCCCATTATGTCTTCTTTTAATCAGGATTTGTCTAAGATTCTAAAATTGAAGGCTTTTTGGACTTCCTCTATTCTTGCCTGCTTTTCTTCCTTTAGATTCTTGAGGAAGGTTTGTTTGTATTGAACCTAATTTTCTGAATGCAATGGTGTGATATTGGGACCCTATTTTTCATGTGTTTGTCTTTGATCATCAAGAGATTACACCTAACTTTAGAAGAGTTTGCTGTTATTTTGGACTACAAAATTACTTCAGATGCCCTTTTAGGCATGCCTTCTTTTGAGGATTCTTATCTTATAGACATTATCCTTACTTTGGGCTTTTCTCCCATTATGGCTCAAAAGATAGTGCTGGGTATGGGACTAATTTCTTTGCGAGCAATTTTAAACCATGCCTGTCAGTTTCCTATTAGTTGCTATGCATTCTTGGTAATTGGCTCGTGGTTACTTCTAAGGATGAGTCTTGGATTTTAAGACCTTTTAACTTTTGACTGAAACTTTCTCTAGCCATAACCCTTTTGGTGTTTTCTTAGCTAAAACCATTTGAGGTTTGGATGCTCTAAAGAAAGAGGCTATTGACTTTGTAACTGGGAGTTTACTCCTCTTACAAGTGTTTGTAAAGAGCTCATTATAGGTTTCTATCCTAACGTGATTTTCTTCTAACCCTAATTTTTGCCTAGTACACTTGTAAAGGTTTTCACACTAGTGAGTCCACCTAATTTTTGCTTAAGTGGTCCTTTACGGATTTTCCAACCTAATGGCTTCTCTTTTTTCTTTTTTTTTTTTTGACAAATTTGGTTACAAGAGAAATTGGGGTTACTTTTTCCTCCACCTAAAAGACTTTGGATGAAGTATGTCCTACATCACCATTGTGAGAGAAGGCTTATAATTAGGTGTGATTCACATGACCTATGGGCCCTATGGCTTGATATTGTTATCATGGTGCGATAGAGATGTCTTTGGTGGAAAATCACCTATTTTCTCTCTCCTATCATGCCAGTTGTGTTTCCTTGATTAGGTTAAGGCATGTTACCTTTTATATCCCTTCACAAATCCTAAGGCAATTAGGTCTTATGCAGACCTTCTGAGCCTTTAGGATTTCAAGGTGTTCCTTTAATATGTCACTTCTTATGCTCCTTCCCTAACTTGTGGCAGCAACGTGCCATCCTAAGAGACATGCCTGATTATACAATTGATGGTGTTAATACTGATGAATATTACAAAAAATTGATTCTGAATGAAGATAAAGACAATAGAACATTAGTGTTGAAAAGAAAAAATGAAGAAAATACTTCTAATTTTGAAAAGAGACAATGTATGTAAAATTCGATTACTTGTATAACCTTTTTCTTAATGGAAATTCACATATCAATAATCATAACTAAAGCATTCTTATTATTAAGTGCTTTTAAAACTAAGCCAATTAATCTTGGTAAATATATTAATTTCCTATTAATGATGTTGTCACATAAACAAGGTTTTCTTAATTAGACATTTTCTTTTAGATCCCCTAACTTTTGCCTAAAGTGCCTTGTTGGTTTTTCACCTTATCGGGGAGTCCTAATTTTTGCCTAAACTGCCTTATTTAGGTTTTTAGCTTAGTGAACTCTTTTTTTTAATAGAAATAATTTTTCAATCGTTCTATATTGACGGCCTTCGAGAATTCATTGCCTTCTAAATTTGAGATCTTGATGCCTTTATGCTTGAGTACTTTCTTGACCAAATATAGACTTTCCTAATTGGGTTTTAATTTTCCCCTAGGATCTGATAATAAAAGTTTGATTTGTTTAAGTACCAAGTCACCTTCTTATATAGATCTAGGCTTGAGTTTCTTGTTGTAAGTCTAGCAATTCTCTTTTGATATAATTGCATATGATAGAGAGCTTTAAGTTATCTTTTGTTAATCAATGCCAATTGCTCATATCTACTTCTAGCTTATTCTGCTTCAGGTATGTTCACTCTCAATGAAGGTATTTCAATCTCTAATAGTAGTACTACTTCTATGCCATATACCAGTGAGTATGGAATAGCCTGGGTAGAAGTTTTAATAATTGTCCTATATCCTCATAGTGTAAAGGGTAACATATCTGCCTAATCTTTATAGGTAACAGTCATCTTTTGCAGAATTTTCTTGATATTTTTATTGGCTACCTCTACCACACTATTAGCTTGAGGTCAATACAGAGAAGACTTGTGATGTTGGATCTTGTATTTTTACAAAAGTTGCCTAATCTCTCCCTAAAACTACACCCCATTATCTGAGATGACATGTTGTGGCAATCCATACTGGCAAATGATATTTCTTTCAATAAATTTCACCATCTGTCTTGCCCCTAATTTATTGAAAGACTCAGCTTCAACCAATTTTATGAAGGAATCAATTGCTACTACTATAAACCTATGCCCCCTAGTAGCTGACGGCCTTATTTCCCTAATTGTGTAAATTCCCCATGTTAAAAATGGCATGGGAGATGACAAGCTACTCAGGTCAATGGGTGGCAGATGGTTCAAATTCCTATATAGCTGGCACTCGTGACACCTTTTGATGAAATCACAGTAGTCTGTTTCCATAGTTAGCTAGTAATAGCCTAATCTCATGATCTTCTTTATCGGGTTGCTCCCACTCATGTGAGGACCACAGACCCCTTCATACACCACCTCGAGCACTTTTTGAGCTTCTGATCTATCTATACATCTAATTTAAATTTTATCCACCTACCTTTTGTATAATATGCCTTAGAATTAGACAAACTGAGTGGACAATTTTTGGAGAGCCTTTTTATCTTTCTCGATTGTGCTTTTTAGGTTTTGTCTAATTTCCAAGTAAGTTTGGATATCATGGTACCACAGTAGGTCTTGAGGGGATTGTTCGATGGTGGCATAGATTATACTAGTATAGGTAGGAAACCTTATTTTATTGATATACATTAGCTTAGGTAGGTCCCTTTTGGTGATGTTTGACACAGACATTAAGGTAGCTAAGGCATCGGCTACTTGGTTTTGTTTTCTAGGGATATGGTGAAAGGTGTATCAATTAAACCACTTAGTAAGGTCTATAAGTATCTTGACATACTTGTTCAAGTTTTCATCCCTGACTTCCCAATCACCTTTTACTTGTTAGATGACCAGTATCAAGTCTCCATAGACATCAACCACTTTTGCCCCCAAATGGTATAGAGTTTTGAGACCATACACACATGCCTTATATTCGGCCACATTATTAGTGGTTGAAAACTCTAATTTCCTTGCAAAGAACATCTGTTTACCTTTTGAGCTAATTACCAATACCCCAGCACCTACTCCTTTTTTGTTAAACACCCCATCAAAAAATATCTTCCATCCTTTCTAGGATATTACCCCTAAGTGTTCATCTAAAAATTTGTACTCTTCTTGTTTTCCTTTAATTACGTGTTGGGCTAAGAATTTAGCCACAACTCAACCTTTAATGTTCTTCTTGGTTATGTAAAAGATATCAAACTCCTGAAGGAGCAAAATCTAGTATCCTATCTTACCTATTAAGGAGGGTGCAGTTTATAAATACCTAAGAGGGTCATGCTTTGCTACTGCCTCTACCTTGTAAGATTAGATTACTCTTAAACATATTTTTTCTACTTCTGTGCATTTTTGTTCATAGGGGAGCAATTTCTTGTCTAAGTAATAAACTACATTCTCTATTCCGGCCTCATCTGCTTGTGCGATCAATGCTTTTATCGAAGATCTTTCCATTGCAAGATACAGGATTAGGGGTTTTCTTAGTTTTGGGGGTTTTTAAATGGGAGGATTGGTTAAATACCATTTAATGGATTAGAAGGCTTTCTCGCAATTATCATTCCACTCCTTTAGTTGTCTTTTGCATAATAGGTTAAATATAGGTTCACAAACTGCAGTGAGTTTAAATATGAACCTATTGATATACTGTATTTTACCTAGGAACCCTTTGACCTCCTTTTTTGATTATAGGGTAAGCATGTCCAGGATCACTTTCATCATGTTAGGATCTACTTCAATTCAATTTTTGCTCACTATGACTCCCAATAGTTTTCCTAACGTGACTCTAAAGATGCATTTCTTAAGGTTGAGCCTCATGTTAAATTGGTCTAACCTTTGGAAGAACTTTTCTAATGCTTTGAAATGTTCTTCCCTCTCCATAGATTTTACCATTATATCATCTTCATAGACTTCAACTTCTTTGTGTATCATGTCATGGAATAATTTAGTGGCCATCAATTGATAAGTAGCTTCTATGTTCTTTAACCTAAAAGGCATTACCTTGTAATAATACATGTCCCATTCTATTATAAAGGTAGTTTTGCATTTATCTATTACCATTATCAAAATCTGAATGCATCCGAAGAACCCATCAATAAATGAGTACATAACTGCCATCACTGCACTATCTACCAACACGTCTTTATGGGGCAAGGAAAATCATCTTTTGGACATGCCTTATTTATGTCCCAGTAGTTTACGCATATCCTGACCCTTCCATCTTTCTTAAGTATTGGGATTATGTTGGTAAGCCAAGTGGGGAAGACTATTTCTTTAATGAATTTTGCTTCAAGTAACTTGACTACCTCCTCTTTACCTTTTTTGCCCATTCAAGCCTCATTATTTTGAGCTTTTGTTGAACTGGGATGGCATGAACATGTGTTGGGATAGCATGTTCTACAATTTCTCAATCAAAACTTGGCATATCATTGTAATTCTAGGCAAAAATTCTTTCGTATTTCTTTAACAATCTCTCAAATTTTTCTTTTTCCTCGACAGTAGTATCATAGGCAATTAATACATTTCTTGGTTATTCATTGGTGCCAAGATTAAAGGGATTTGTTTTAATGCAATTAATGTCAAAAATGCTCATGTAATGATCACTTGTATGCACACTGCCATCAGGATAAAGATCACACAAATAAGCAAATTCATCATTCATTTTATTAGAAAGTAAATTGTTCACCTCAAAAAGGTCACAAAGATATAATTCATCTATAAATAAATCAAAATCTTCCTCTAAATTAGGCATATCCTCTAGGAGGCTAGGATAGACTTCTTTAATGGCTTGTGGCTTTTATAATACTTCTTCAATTCACTAAACTGTAGTGAGATGCCTTAATTCCTAATTAACAATGTTGGTAAAGATCTCAAATCTTAACTTGCAGCATCCCTTTATTATGGTAGGTTCTGGGGTCCTATTATACTTTGCACCCTTTTATTTGACAAAATAATCCCCCAAAAAGCTACATTTTCTTGGGTTGCCTCTTTTACATGGATTATAACCTAACCCCTTTGTATCTTTCTGAGTGTGCATCTATAAAGGTTCAGTTATGCCTTGTAAGTTCTTCCTTAAACTAGCTCCCGAGAAAAAATCAATCCTTTTCAACATCTTGGACACAGATAGGTCCATGTAATCCTTATAAATTCTTACAACATGAAAACCAGTGAAAGGCTAGTTAGCAATGGCTAAAGTGGAAACAACATGGTCGACTTTAGCCTTTATGGTGACAATGTTACCCTTGTGTGGGAATTTGATGATTTAGTGTAAAGTTGAGGGGACTCCTTCAAGCTTGTGAAATAAGTCCTCCCTAACGGGATAGAAAAGGTGGCAGGGATGTCTATCACAGTGAATTGGACTTTATCAACAACTGGTCCCACTTGTACCTTTAGTGTAAAATACCCTTTAACTTGTCTCCTAGTATCATCATAAGCCTCTATAGTGATACTTGAAGGTGATAAATCTTCGTTCTTGATCCCCAAACTAGATAAGATCTTGGCAAGATAGACACAAAGAAAAGAGCCATTATCTATCATGGCATATCCCGTCTTCTTTCCATTTACTTCAACTTTGATAAAGAGGGGTTTATTGTTCTCCCTTCTTTCTAAAGGCAAGTTAGTGTCATAGAAGGTAATGAGGCTCGTGTTGCCTATCTTCACTACTTGTACAAGTTCATCTGGGGTCGTTGTCGTGGAAACAACAACTTGACCTAGGGTTTCAACCACTTTCTACCTATGGTCTTTGGATGACATCAGTAGGTCCCATATGCTGTTGTTGGCTTGGGTTTTCTTTAATTGCTTTAGCAACTCTTTGTGCTTGTCTCCTTTAGGTTTAGGCTCTTTCTCAGGTAGGATCTAACCATTCTTCTTTATTCTCTCAACCACTTCTCCCTCAACCCAATTTGGCTCTCTCTTACCATCTTTGAAATCCTTATCAAAGGATTCGTCCTAAAAATTCTTGCTCTCCCTAGCCTCACGATCACTCTTACTATCCTAGAAATAAGTCATAAGGATAGATTCACTCACCCTCACTCCTATTTCTATAGCTAGGTTGGACCCACAGATTTCTCTAAGTACATACTCTTCCGGTAATCTGGATTTGAGGAGGCATGTGGTGTGGTGTTTAGGCAATGGGTTTAATGAGGTTTTAGGATTAAGGATCTATTTTGAATCAATAAAATCCTAGATAGCTCTCTTGAGGTGTTTGCAGTTGTCTGTGAGGTGCCTAGTTTATTGATGATAAGTACAATATTGATTATACTCGTGATTGGGTGGTAATGGTCCATTAAATATCTTGTGTGGAAATGGATATAGCTTCCTTTCTTTAGTGACCTTCTTCAAACACCATGACAAGGACTTACCTAAGTTAGAATGCCTGTGGCCTTAAACTGTATGCACCTCAGCTATCTTGGTAGGGGCTCTAATATTACCACTTGTAAAAGTGGGGTTATTGCTTACTCTCTTGCACCCCTTGTTTTGATAACCCACTTTAAGGTCAATGGCGATGTCCTTGAGTTATTCCTAGGTAGTAATGCCCTTAGCAGTAAGCCCATTATTTATATAACTATTGGCATTCCTAATGAACATCTTGATCTAGTCAATGCTTCTAACTTATTCCTTATCTTTAGGATCTTCTCTCTCCACCTCTACAAATAGTCAGAAAAACTTTCATTAGGCTTCTATTTTATCAACTTCAAATCCTTCAAAGTAATCTCGACACTAGTATTATTAGCATATTGCTTATTGAATGCCCTTGCCAACTCATTCCAGTCTTTCTTAACCTTCTTTCTTGATAATGATACCAATCAAGTGCTTGGCCTTTAAGGGACATGTTGAATAAGCTCACAATTTGCTCTTTTGTCAAATGGGTGGCTTTCATGGCTACTGCATACTATTTCAAATAGGTGTGAGAATCAAAAGTTCCATCAAATTTGCTAAGGTCAGACATCTTAAACCTATAAGGCATAGAGTGATTAGGCCTTAGACTGATGTCATCTAAGTCAATGTCTTTACCTCTAGTCACTAATTGGGACATAGCATCCATCTTCTCATTCAACTTTTTCTATTGGTCACTCTCTACTACCTTAAGAAAGGGTACCCTGTTATAGGTCTTAACCACCTACGACACTTCATCATCTAAGGATTGGTCATCTTTAAGCTCTCTAGCTATCTCCTTACCCTTGTTGGTACTTGAGGTCTATCCTACCTCTTATGGATTCTGCATGATGGACAGAGCATTGGCAATAACTACCATTATCCTTCTTTCCATCTCAGCCATTACCTCTATGAACATGGCCTTAGTCATGTATTCATCAGTAGACATGGTTCCTTGCTTTGGTTGTACGAGTACTTTTGTGCTAAGTCGGTTAAGGCACTTGCTTACTCTTTTCCACTATGTAGTGAGTGAAAGATCAAGGGTACCTATCAAAATAAAAGGTTAGATATGATGTATGTACGGTATAAATAATATAGAATGTGATTGATGCATGATATGTAATGCATGTTTATAATGTAGCAAAAGACAAACACATGCAATAATCCTTCCGACCTTATTTCACCCATACATAGTCTTAGTCATTCTTCCTAGAAGGGTTTACCTAAACATCATTGAGGGATGTATAGGTTCAAACATAGGCTAAGTTAGGCCCAATGACCTCCAATATTTAAAGCATAAGTGAAAATGGTGGCCTTAAGACATTTATGTCTTATTTGATGTCAAATTAGATTGGGCCCATCCCAGGTAAAGAGGGACAATAGGCTTACCCCCACTTCAAATAAAGTTAAATGTAATAGGCCTATATAGCAACCAAAATGCAATCCCAATCACTTATGGTTATACAACCTAGGGGAAGTTGCTAAGCTTGACTATATGGGCTTATGGTTTGGTTAAAAGGTCATATGGCTCCCACAAGCAAAGGTCCCCCCTAATGGGTTTTTTTGATCAAGGATAATAGCGATCGATTAGTTCACCTTTTCATATACCTGAAGGTATGAGGCTTATGAGTGATGGATATGCTAGCACTTCTCTATTCTTGAGTGAAAAATAGAGTCATAGTTCACAACACCATGTACGGTGATAGGGATACAATTTAAAAGAAGTGTAATACATGAGACCGATAAAGATTATAATATTTGGATGACATTATTTGGTCACTTTCAGATTAAAATTTCTCAGTCCCTAGAGGAGTCGCCACTATAGAGATCTTGATATTTTTACTTGGGATGAGAGTGGTTAGTGGAGTCACCACCTAGCCTTTACATTAGGACCTCTGATATTTTATAACATAAAGGTTTAGAATTTTAGCTCTTATTTATGCCCTTATAATATGTTGTCTATGTATATTGTAATGTTTATTAGTCCCTTATCAATCAAGCATGCATTATATTTAATACAATCATATCATCTTTTCATATAAAGGAAGTAAGTTGCAATATTCAAAGAATATAATAAACTTATTTATATATCTAGAAAGTAAGTCATTCATTAGTTGTAGTTTAGCCTAACATTTACCTATAATTCCATAGGAATTGGTGGCAATTGCCTAACTCCCATCTCTAGGAGATTGGCTTTTATTGTAGTACATTTTTCATGTGACTTTTGATTTGGGAAAACTCAAATCCATTTTATTAGAAAACACTAATTTTGTAGAAAACTAATTTAATATGAAGTTAGGATTTAGCATGTAAAATAAGTTATTAACTACCTATTACAAACCCAAAACAAGCCAAAATACATAATAAGTACATAATAAAAAAATTAGAATAAAGTACTAAAATGGTCCCGTTGTTACATTGCTTAGCCCGTGGGAACCTTATGAAGGTCTAGCCTTAGTCTACATGGACCATCTCTAAAGAAAGGTTAAGTCCATCTCAACTTGTAGTCTAGCCAGCAAATCTAGCCATGACTCAAGAGACAAAAAATTCAAACAATGTTAAATCAAGAGCATATGAATGTTAACACATAATGGACAAAATATGAACACATTTAATGTATATAGATCAAGAACAATTAATTGTAGAAACAAGGCAAAGCTTAAATACCATAGTACAATTTATGGGCTCTAAGTCCATGTGGACTACAGCCTTTGTGGCAAGGAGTCCATGTGGACTACTTAATAGTTCCTTACATGAAAATATATGTTTTCATACATGATATCATCATACTAGTAGAATGACCAACAAAATCAGTTAGCATATACACAAGATGCTCAAAATATGAAATCATGCTTACTGGATATAAGTCTGTACGGACTTACTCATCATGTTCACATAAGAGATATAGGTCCGTGTAGACCTTGTCACATTCATAATTAGGGAATCTAAGTCCGTGCATTCAATCATGCCTACAATCAAATTCATTTAATGCCAATTAACACAACATGATATATTTAATGTAACTGTGATGATTAATACTCTATGACACCTTTCATCACAATGGCCTACTCTTCATGATCTAAAGTGGGAATAACGAAGTATCCTCTCACTTACAAATCAATCTTTAGAGATCATAGGCCTAAGCCTAAAAAAGTAGTACTAAATAGATCATAGACCTTAGACATTACCTAAATAAGCATCCTCTTCAAACAATGACACAAATGTGTGAAGGTTTTGGGAGGAAATTTTGGATTGTTTGGTGGATGGATGTGTGATTGTTTTCTAGATACTCCAAATTTATTCGTGTATTAAAAAAAGTATTTTTTAACCTCTTTTTCTCTTTGGTTAGAGAAGTATTTATATTTTAGGTTTTTATTAGGTTCTTCTCGTTCAGAAAGGAGTCCCAATCCTA
>CANXYI010969525.1:0-10387 GCA_948208565.1 Hura crepitans | reverse complement strand
AGTCTGTCTTTTACTTAGGAAATTCTTTAGGTTTTCCTTTCTAACAGACTTTTTAGGGATAGATTGCCCTTACGAGTTTTCACCCTATCCACCATTTGGCTTTTACTTAGGAAGCCTTTATAGGTTTTCATTCCTAATAGCATTTTTTAAAAATTTTTTACGTTTAGTTATAAGAGAAGCTTCACTTGTTGGATGACCCTCCTCCTTATGTCCTTAGGTTTTATAGTCTAAAGCATATGCTGCCTCATGCTGTTATGCGATGTTTTTCCGTCATGAATCAATGGGTTGTTTGGATGAGTGCCATTACTGATGAAAGCATAAATTTCATGAGTCCATAGATTTCTCAACAACATGTATAAATGAGTAATTTTATAGGTTATGCACCCCTCGTAGGCTTGCATAAAGTTATATTATATATTCCAAATCATTGTGCAAGCAATTTGGAGAGACATAAGGCATTGTCTCTCTCCCATTGTCATTTAGAGTGAGAAATTTATCTATCACTTTTGCTGCTGGGTACCGTGACCCGTGGAAGCAGTTACCCTTAAAGATCAAAATTCCTCCCAAGATATCTTACAACTTTCAAACTTCTGAGGCATATAAGGATTGGGTGATGGGACCTTCTCGAGACAATCGGACCTGATGGTTGAAAATGGAAGGTGAAAGGAGTAATAAGAGACAGAAGATCTAAATGTAAATGTATTTGTATTACTTTTCCTGGACTCAAGTACAAAAGTGATGTAATGACAATATTTTTATCTCTCTAGTCCATAAGATGCTTAATCGAGCTTATTAAAGTGGTCCTATCTATTTGCATCATATTGGCATTTTATGATAATCGCAACTGAACATTAATGCAACAACACATTTACTCTTCTAATTAAGGGAAATCTTGATTACATCTTAAACTCCTATCATCAATTAGCCCTCACGAGGGGTTTTCTTGATTGACTACTTTCTCTCAGCCTCTAATTTTTGCATAGGATGCCTTTTTTTAATTTTTACCCTATCAGGGTGTTCATTATTAGCAAGGCCACCGTTTACCAGTTTTTGACCCATAAAGCTCTTTTCTCTTTTTTTTGTCTAACCATAGAACCTTTTTAGTCTATCCATGTTCATAGGCTCCTTAAATTCATTTCCATTATAATCTATAAGGGTTGTCATGCCCTTTGGCAATAATTACTTGAAAATGAATGGTCCTTCCTAATTTAGCTTGAATTTCCCTCTTAGATTGGCTAGACCTGATCTTATTTATTTGAGAACCAGTCCTCCTTCTTTTAACTTGTAATTTTTCACCCTTTCACTAAAGGCTAGTGCCATCCTTTTTTGGTAAACTTGATTATGATAATAGGCTTTTAGTTATTTCTTATCTAACAAGTTCAACTGTTGGAACCTCTACTCTACCTAAACTATTTCAAGAATCTCTACTTTTTTTGCCACCCTCAAGGACTAGAGTTCAATCTCTATTGGAAGTATTACATCTGACCTATATACCAATAAAAATGGAGTGGCAACTATTAAAGTCCAAATAGTAGTTTTGTATCCCTAAAGAGCAAATGGAAGTATGTCAGCCCAATCTCTATATGTTATGATTGTCTTGGATAGGATCCTTTTGATGTTTTTGTTTGCTACTTCTACCACTCTGTTGGCTTATAGTCTATAAGAGAGGATTTATGATGCTCTATCTTGTACTTTTGTAGCAATATCTTTATCTCAGCCTGAAATTGGACACTGTTGTCTGAGACAATGTGTTATAGGGCCCTGTATCTACAGATTAAATTCTTTTCTATAAACTTTGTCATCTTTCTTGCCCCTAACTTCTTGAAGGATTCTACCTCGACCCATTTTGAGAAATAATCTATGGCTACTACAATGAAACGATGGCCATTTGAGGCTATTGGATGTACTTCTTCGATTATGTCTATCCCCTATGCAACGAATGGCTAAGAAGATGATAAGCTATAAAGCTTTAATCTAGGTACGTGTCTTAAATCCCTATATTACTGGCACTTATGACATTTTTGTATGTATTTTAAACAATCATATTCTATTGTAAGCTAAAAGAATCCCTAACGCATGATCTTCTTAGTTAACTCTAAACCATTCATTTGTGTGCCACAAGTTCCTGCATGTATATCTTTCATGACCCTTTCTGCTTCTTTCTCTTTTAAGTAATAAAGCTAAAGACCATCTATTTTCCTTTTGTATAAAACCCTACCTATACTAATGAATTGAGTTGACAACTTTCTCAATAGCCTCTTGTTCTTGTATATAGCTTCTTTAGGAAATTCCTCATTCTCTAAGTAATTCTAAATATCATAAACTATGGTTTACATTCTTTCTGTTCAATTTCCATTATCTACTCTAACTCATAGCAAAGCTTTTTAGAACTAGAAATAGTTACTAGTTTCATGATTACCCTTTCTGAATTATCTGACATAAAGACTAGGGTGGCTAATGTATCTGCTAGTTGATTCTCATCTCTAGGAACATGGCAAAAGGTGTACATCTTGAATTGCTTATTGATAGGTCTTAGATGTTCTGCATAAGGCAATAATTTTTCTTTATGAATGATCCATTTTTCATTGGCCTGATACACTACCAAAGATAAATCCATAAACACCTCAACTGTCTTTGCACAGAGCGTTAACAATGCTTCAAGCCTAAATATGCAAGCCTTATATTCAACCATATTGTTCGTAACTTTATACCTCAATTTTTTAGCTAATGGTAGCTTCTCTCCTTCAGGACTTATCAAGATTACCCCCACTCTTGCTCTCTTATTATTTATTACACCATTGAAATACATTAGCCACCCTTAGACTATTATTGAGTTTAAGTTCTCATTTAGGAACTCAAACGCATTTCACCTTCTATTGGATGACTGGCTAAGAACTTTATAACTGCCCACCCTTTTGTGGTCTTCCTTGTTATGTATTGAATGTCAAACTCTTGAAGCAAAAGAAGCCATTTACTCATCCTACCTATCAAAGATGGATCTGTTTGAAGATATCTCAGAGGGTTGTGCTTGGATACTACCTGTATTGTATAAGATTAGAAATAGTGCCTTAGTTTTTTTTAAGCCCACACTATTGCTAAACAAATCTTTTCCACTTTTACATACTTGGCTTTATAAGGTAGAAACTTCTTACTCAGGTAATAAATTGCAAACTTAACTCTGAATTCAGCCTCTTATGCTACCATAGCCCCTACTAAACTTTCTTCGATAGACAGGTAGAGAATTAGTGGCTTCCCATGCCTTGGTGGCTAGAGGATCGGTGGATTTAATAGATATGCTATGATAATGTCAAAAGCTCTTTGACAATCATCGTTCCACTAATTGGTTGGTTCTTTCTAAGAAGTTTGAAAATAAACTCACATATAGTGGTGAGCTTATCTATGAATCTTTTGATATATTGTATTCTTCCCAAAAAAAAAAAACCTTTATTTCCTTTCCTTTCTTTGGAACTGGCATTTCTCTGATAGCTTTGACTTTATTAGTCTCCACTTTAATCCCTCTTTGACTCACTATATGCCTTAAAAGTTTTCTTGAAGTTACCCCGAAGACATATTTCTTTGGATTCAAGCATAGGTTGTACTCATTAATCCATTTAAAGAACTTTTCCAATGCTTTAAAATGCCCTTCTCTCGTAGCAAATTTGATCATTATATCATCCATGTATACTTCCATTTCTTTGTGAATTAGGTCATCTAGAATTTTAGTAGCCATCCAGATTTGATCATTAGATCATCCATGTAAGTTGCTCTAGCATTTTTTAACCTAAAAGGCATTACTTTGTAACAAAAGGTTTCCTACTTTATGATGAAGGCAATTTTTATCTTGTCCGCTATCTTGTTTAGAATCTGATTGTAACCGGCATACCTATCAACAAAACTATACATTTTGCACATAGCTATGCTATCAATTAGAACATTTATGTGTGATAACAAAAAGTTATCTTTTGGGCAGGCCTTATTCAGGTCCCTATAGTCTATACACATCCTAACCCTACCATCTTTCTTTGCGAAAGGTACTACATTGGCTAGCTAGGTTGGATACTGTACTTCTTCTAAGAACTTGGCTTTAATCTACTTGTGCACTTCTTCTTTTATCTTTTTTTACCCATTTTGGCCTCATTCTTCTCAACTTCTGCTTTATCAATTTCACTTCTAGGTATGTGTAAATGGCATGTTCAGCTTCTTCTCGATCCACCTCGAGCATGTCTTCATAAGTCTAGGCAAAGACTTTTTCATATTTTTTTAATAATCTCTCAAATTTGATCCTTTCTTCAGGAGTTATATTAGATGTAATCAAGATTTCTTTTGGATTTTCATTAATGCCAAGATTAAATGAGGTAGTATTGATTGAATTAATGTCAAACATGTTATATGAGTCATGATTATCATTATGCATGATGCAATTAGATGAGACATCATTATCATAGTTGAAACTTTTGCAACACATAAGGCCTCAACCACCTTTTGTTAATAAGAAGGGGATTGGCACAGTAGATCCTAATTTGAAATCTATGTGGGGGTCTTCTTCAGCTATTTCATCACTATATCTTCTTCTTTTTCTATAACTGTGGGAATTGGCTCTTTTTCTATTTCTAGCACTACTCATCCACTTCAAGTTATCGAATTAGTATTTCCCTTTGTACCTAGTTTCTACTCTGAATTTGAATTAACCTATAAGTCCTGAACCTATTCTTCTGGCTCACTTTCACTATTATAGCCCTTACATCTGTAGAACAAATTAAACCTTAGTTTGACTATGTCTTTCTTTACACTACTAGATAGTCATTTTTGTACAAATCCCGCAGCACATGCCATTATGACAATCCCGAATTGATCATGTTGATAAGTGGAGAATGCTAGAGTAAGCATCTTAACCCTTCTATCATTTCTCTGGATTAGGTATCTATCTTAAATCAATTAAATCCTAGATTTTATCCCTCAGAGTGTGGCAGTTATATGTATCATGGTTTGTGTGTTGATGATATTGACAATACAAGGCTGATATGTGATATGATTGTGTTTTATGTCTAGGAGGTTTGTAAGGCAGAGGTGGAATTTTCCTTTCTTTTTGAAATAATTTCAAGCACCAAGATAGCAGTTTGCCTAAATTGGAGTAATGCCTAGTCACAACGGATACTTTTGTAGTCTTATCGGTTCCACTTAAACCCATTCCAGTTGTCCCTCTACTACTCAAGTTTCTTTTATTATTGAAACCTCCTGAACTATTTTTCTATTCAGTATGCTCCGCTCCCAAATCTATTGCTATATCCTTAAGTGATTCTTAGTCTTTAAGCCTTTTTGCTTTTAACCTATCCTTTAAGTATAGACTAGCATTTTTAATGAACATACGGATATGATCTAATGCTTCCAACTTTTTTCTCATTTCTAGAACCCTAGACCTTTATCTTGTCAAGTACTCTATAAAAGCCTCATTGGGCTTTTGTTTAGGCAGCTCAAGGTCCTTCATTGTAACCTCTATATAAGTGCTGCAATCATACTAATTGATAAAAGCTTTAGTGATCTTACCTCAGTCTTCTTTTACTTTCTTTTCCAGTCCATGGTACCAGTCAATTGCTTTCCCTGCAATGTTAGGCTAAAATAAGCCACTTTCTGCTTTGTGTTAAGTTTTGTGCCTCTCATGACTGTAGTGTATTACTTAACATAGGCTCTTGGATCAGTTGTCCCATTAAACTTGGGTAACCCAGGCATCTTGAACTTGATAGGTAATACTTATTCAGATTCTAAAGTAAGCTCATCAGGATTTATCCCTTTGCCAATGGTAATAAGTCTAGCCATTGCTTCCATCTTCTCTTCTAACTTCTTCATAACGATATCGTAAATCTTTCGGGGTGCAATTCTCTTCCCAATTTTGTCCTTATAACTTTTAAGCAAATCAAACTTTAGATTGAAGTATTCAATTTTCTTGTTCTTCTCACCTGAACTCGTTGCCTTTTATTTGTTGCCAATTCCCCTAGAAATAGCAGCAACCTTTTCAATAGGTGTGGCCATAATTACTTCAGTCGGTGGTAGTGTACCAAAAGTAAAAACGTCACTAGTCATTGACCTTGAGATCATAGACATCATTTTCATTTCAAACTCTTCGAATTTTTGGTCCATTCTAGCTTTAAAGTCCAGAGCTGAGGAACTACCCTCCCCTGTCATGTTTGTTTGATTATGAGCGGTAGGGATAACTTTCTATTGAGTTATCCTTCCATTTGACCCATATACCCAAGTGGCTTGAGGATCTTTGATGGCTATAAGACAAGGGGTTAGAAATGATGAATGAGATGCATGTGAATGCATGAAATGTAGGTGCATGTTAATGTGTACAACAACAAACACAAGCAAGAGCCTTCTAACCTTATCACTTCCCACACATGAGGTCAATGTGCTCTTTCCTAGAGGGCTTACCTATAGGACATCGAGGGCCTCAATAGGTTTGAATAATGAATAATAAATAGCTGAACATTATTTCTCTCATATTTAAAAGAGCACATACAAGATATTTGGACCATATATGTTGGATATGTTTAATCAAGCTAAAATGCAGGGTCTAACCCATTCTAATTAGAAAAGGCCCAATGAGTTCAACAACATTTTGAGATGATTAAACCATATTTCACATATATTGGCTCATACAACACAAAATGCATCATTAATCGAGATACATAGGGGAGTTGCTATTGGTCATTACATGGGCTTATGGTTAGGTCACACAAGTTATGGTTATCCAAACATGGTCCCTCCACAATAGGTCTATCTCATTATGAGCATACGACCAATTGGTTTACAATTTGATATACCTTATAGGCATGAGGCTTGGATTTGATGTCATTCCTAATAATCTTCCAAATTGGGTGAAAATGGGTTCATGCTTCAAAATGAAATCAGAGTGAGATAGGGACGCCTAACTTATTCTAAGGCTCTAGCATGTGATGCAGTTTTGAAAAAAGATAATATTATAAATTCAAAATATGAAGTTCTATATTAATTTGAGGTACATTTGGAGCATGGTCTCATGGTGTCCCTAATGGAGTCACCACTATTACGCATTAATACCAATGTTGGCCTTCCTCTTTATCTTATGGGCCAGTCAAATCAAAACAACCGATGACTCAACTTAAACCCCACTCCTTAAGTTTCGAAAGATGAGAAGTGGATTCGAGGAATCCTAAATTATTCCTATTTGATTAGCCTAGGAAAAGTGAGTTAGGCACCATAAGGTAGCAGTCGCCACCCAACTGAAGTTGAGAAATACCTTGTAGGGCTAAAACTAGAGCAGTTCGAAACCGTACTCTTATTTATACCTCAAGTTAATACAAAATTTTGATTTGAATTTATAATATTATCCATTTTCTTTAAGTGGGTTTTAGGTGTCAAAATAAATCACATATTCACATAATGGAATAATAGAATATATTTATTGAAATAAATAAAATTTTTTAAATTAAATAATCCCATGCATGAAATTGGGCAATTGATTATTTTGAGAACTTTAGTTCTCACATGCTTATTTTTAAAAAATGAATTTTTATTATTTATGACTTTTGTTGTGGATAAATCAAAGTCCATTTTTATCAAGAAAACATTAATTAATTAAATATAAAATAGTTTAGTGACTACATTAATTATTTTATAAACTTTGGTTATTGCACGCTTACTTTTAGCAAACGGATCTTCATCATACATAAAATCAGGTGGTTGATTATTTTGAGAACTATAGTTCTCGCATGCTTATTTTTAGAAAATGGATATTTATTATTCGTTCCTTTTATTAAGGAAAAATCTTTATTAGCAAAACACCAATTAATTAGATATAAAATACCTTAATTATTTTTATGGTGTGCAAAAATCATTTTCCTACGTGTTACAACATACATGAAATATACATGGAAATTATCATACTAAAAAATAAATTATATGGCAATCACCTAAAATACATTCTAACCCCAAAAAATAAAATAAAATAAAATAAATTACATGAAAAATGCCTAAAATACAATCTAGCGATATTTGATAAAGAGAATAAGCAAGAAGATTAAATTGATTGCAACACATCAAATAACTCGCATCACCATAAGATCAAAACATTAAAATTAGAAATAAATGGCAAGAAAGAAAAATGATACATAAAATGAAAAGATAGATCCCCACAAAAATATCATAACAATAATAATAATACACAGATCTATAGATCTGATAAGTTACCGCACCTAATCAGTAGGTGGATAAAAGAAAAATTGAAAAAATAAAGAGAAGAAAAAGGAGAATCAAATGGCTCACCATGTATAATTGTCTTCAGGAAGCAAAGATCTTGAAAAGATAGAACTTGCAGAGAAAAATCTTTTGAAATACTAAAAATGGTGTTTAGAAAATAACTTTTTTGCTTTTTTTAGAATTTTTTTGAAAGCCCAAAAAGCTAAGAGAGAGAAGCGAGAAAATCCCTACAAAATTTCCCATTTTATAGACAAATACCAAGGCATGCAAAATGACCATTTCAGGGTGTGAAATGACCGTTTTGATGTATGAAATGGCTGTTTTGATGTGTAAAATGGCTGTTTTGCCCACAGGGTGGCATGTACGAATTATGCCTTCTTTTGGCAGAATGACATCATTTTGTTGAGTTAAAATAGCCATTTTAGATAAGTATGAAACGGCCGTTTTAAGCTGAAATAGCCATTTCAGAGCAAGACGATGTCATTTAGCTTGAAGGCCAAAAATGTGTTAAAAAAAAGCAATTTTTTTTTTAATTTTTAAATATTTGTCTTTTTTTTTTCAAGTACTTTGTACTGTTGGGGGCTTCACCCCCCACAGCCCCATAGCATCAGTGTTGGGCATCGATAGGCTTGAGCTCTCAGCCTACCATAGACGCCTATTTGTCTCACAATTTATGTCACACCACGAGATTTTTCGGGCCGAGCAAAAACCTTTTTCTTTTAATTTTTAACAGAAAACTTTCAAATCTTTAGACTAGACGTTAACATCCTCATTCCTTGGAACTTAGTCTTTTTCTTCATCATTAGGCAATCTGAACATGGGAGCCCCAGAAACTTAGTGTCTACAATAGTCATCTTTTCCATATTTAGAAAATGTATGCATGGTCAAAAGTGTTTTATTTTAGCTAGAAACAAAATAGGTCAAATGGGTCAATTTATTTAGTTTCTTTTTAAACTAATAATTCAACTTTTTCTTTCAAAATTTCCAAGTGTATTTAATTGCTTTCAATATAGAATCACTAACGAACTCGGATGAGAAGCTATTTTGTCACTAAAAGTAGGGAAAAAAAGAATCAATGTAGAGAAATCAACCTTTCAACCCTTTCAAACTACTAAGTGAGGTTTAATTGTCTCAAACATCAAGCCACCTCTTTTATCCATCTTTATCCAATCTAATCAGCTTCATGAAAAGCATGGCATGGCAATAAAGCTAAAGACCAGGAATTAGATTAAAAAAATGGGGCTTACTTGCTTTAAACATCAGCTCTACCCCCTTTAATGAAAGGAACATACTGTAACCTTTTCCTTCTATTAGAGTTTTTCAAAATCCTCTTCCTTAGCATCCCTCACTTCATGGATAACTTTGAGTAAATCTTTAAAGAATTACCCTTGAAATTCTAACTTTTTCTAGCTTTATTTGCATTTAATGAATTATCTTAAAAAAATAGGGCTTGCTTACATTAGGCACTTACCCCATCTCTTAAGGAAAGGATGCTAACAGTAACCCTTTACTCGTGCAACTATGGATCTAACCTAAATACTATTTGATTTAGCTCCTAGTTAATCCAATATTTCTTTGATAGATTCAACCTCATGTTAATCCAAAATCATCACCATGTGTAACTTGTTGGATTCAACTCAATATTAATCTGATAGTTTTCCCAACATTTCTTGTCGAATTTAACTCTATGTTAATTCGACATTTCTAATCATTTTTTATTTATTTGGATTCAACTGTCATGTTAATCCACCACTTATCATATTTTCCTTTGAATTTAGCTACACATTAATTCATAACATTATTACACATCTTCTCTTCAAATTTAACTCCATGTTAATTCAGTATTTCTATCACATATCTATGGATTCAACTCAAAGTTAATCCAACACTTTTATTGCATAATGGATTTAGCTCTATGCTAATTCACAATCATTACACATTTTCTCCTCGAATTCAACTACATGTTAATCTAACCACAGTAATTCATCGGCATCATCTCTTTAAATTTAGCTTTAAGCTAATTCAATGAATGCTAAAGTCAATCCAAAACTCAACCTATCAGGCAGCATAGGTAAGTATCTCTTCCTTACTTTGTTATGCATGATTTCATTTTCTGTATTTTCATAGCACACACCAAAGTGGGGGCAATTGT
>CANXYI010969464.1:0-15167 GCA_948208565.1 Hura crepitans | reverse complement strand
TTTTTTTGCTTTGATACATTTTTCTGTGTCTCTTTACTTGACTGAGCAGTAATTTCTTCAACTTCATCACTTGCTTCATCATTGGTTTCTTCTGACAAATTGACTGGAATTGAATTTTTTCCAAACACCATATTTTGAACTAAGTTTTAAAGGAGATATTAAAAAGAAGGTACGAATTACTGCCAGTGCATATGGCTCTTTATTTATATTTGTAGGCTTTTTTGTTTTCAGTTTGTGAAAGGAGAAAGTCCAACCAACAATTCAACCTTCAACCTCCTTAAATTTTTTTTTTGGGAAAATATCAAAGCTGACAGTCCCAAGGCACTAATAAATGGTGTGACCTTTCCACTAAACAATAAACAACTCCCAAAGTACCTAAAATAAAGAAGTAATTAAAAGTTTTTTTTTCTCTTTCTACTGGTTTCTTTCATCTTCAACCTCTTGCAAATTTAACCTGTTTACAGACTATCCATTCACAAATCCGGTCAAATCTCCCCCCTAAATCCATCATCTTCTCGGGATCTTTGCTTCTGGCGAACCAATTCGCGTTCCCTAGCGTATTGGTGCGCAAACGTCCCGCGTTTTGGGACGCATGAACCAGACCACGGAACCCAAGAGGGTTGAGCGAATTTGGTAACTATGATTTGTACAAGGCATTGGATCGTGTTTTGTTTGAATTGGTAAAAGTTGAAGAAGTACATGCAAGGTGATTTTCAATCAATTTGTTTTGATTGCTTAAATAATTGATGTTTAGAGTTGATGTATAAGATAACAAATTTAGTTTACAAAATATTTAAAATTCAATTATTGAAGTATGAATTCATTAGGAAACACTATTTGAGTTAATGAAAAATAACGGTCCTTAGGAATATTTAAAATTTTATTGTTTGAGTTGCCATTTTTTAATTTAAAAAATATATGATGAATATTTATGTTACATGCTAGTAGGTTAGCATAGGCTCAACTTAATTAATTGTTTGTTTAAATTAAATTGATTAAAATAATGAAATTGGTGTGTATTAAACTTGGTTTGGTAAGTAATTTAACGGTTGATTCTCTTAGGTGTTTCGATTGTACTATTATTTGAGATATCTCCAAATTTGGAGTTGTTATGGATTATTTGTTGGGTAAGGATTTGAGCAAAATAGCTATGTCTGATATTATTATAATCTCATTTTTCTTATAATCTTATAATAATTTTTTCTTGTGCATTCCTTGTAGTGAAGTTGGTGTTTTTGTCATGGCATTTGCAGAGTTTGCAACTGAGTGATATGAGATTGAATCCGAGGTTGTCAATGTGAAATTCTTTGAAATAAGCTAGTGGTATCGTAATATGATTATAAGAAAAAGGAAGAATTTTATAACGTTGGGGTAGAAGCTTCTCAACAAGAAGTTAAGCAAATATTAATGATACGAAGGGGAAATGCTATTATGTGCTTAAATTATATTTGTCAAAAATGTATGACGAAATTGACTTGATAAATATTTTTTTTCTTAGTTCATTCCATTATTATATATTTCACATTACAATTTTCTAATTGTATAGAACAATTAACAAAAGATATAGTGGAATGAAGAGTTAGAAATTATTTTGTCATTGATTTCTACCCTATTATGCATGGAATGTAGAAGCCGCTGAATTTTTGTTATAGTAAGGTATGCCAGTGGTATATCAAATTGAAGATTTGTTGAATTAGTGTATACTGTAGGTATATCTTGTAATACAAAGGGAATAATAAAGTACAGAGGATGGTGTATTATGGTATACTGATGGTATACCAAATTGCATAAGTTGCTTAATGTTTGTATATCGCTGCTATTCAATAGTCTGACAAAGTATATAGGTCGCTGAATTTGGTATACTAGTGGCATACTAAGGCATACCAGTGATATACCAAATTACAGAGACCACTGAATTTTAGTGTACCTCTAATATTCTTCGTCATATCAATAGTGTACCAAAGTACAAACACCACTGTACTTAGTGCACCTTTCATGTACCATTATATTTTCATATATTCCTTGGTTTCTGTAAAAAAATAGATAAATTACACCCTTTTTAACTTTATATCCCAAAAACCTACCATTATATTTTAATGTTTCAAATATACTCCTTTTAAATTTTAATATTTCATTCTCACTTCTTACAACCAGTTTGTATGGTCTATACCTTTGTGTGTAAATAAATTTTTTGTTTTAAAACCAAAAACAAGAAGTTTGGTCTTTTTTTAAATTTGAAATTTGCCTCGTGTATCATTCCATTTATTATTTTTACTAAATTCAATTTTTAATTGATTCAATTTTCATAAAAAATTAATAATACTTATTTCTTTTATGTTCGATGTCATTTTATTTATTTGTTCAAATGGAAGATACATAAAGTACCAAACGGTGTTGATTATTTAACCTAAAACAAAATCTTTGACATTTAGTCAATAGCAAATCAATTCATTTTTCTATCTTTACCAATACTTTGTCAATATTTATATCATTTCTTTTTACTTTATCATGCATACATATATTATGTATCTAAGATTTCGAATTTGGAACAGAAGAATGATTAAAAAGAATGATAAATCATATTATTCATATTCATACAACAATAATATTAGCGTGTGCAAATGGACAACAAATCAATCTGCACTTAGGTATAAAAACTCAATCCTTTAATAAGTTTTCTGCATAAGCACTATAACCTAAGCACCATTAATAGGATCTGCATTCTTCAAAATTTTTCCTTGTCTACAATTCTTAAACATTACATCAAAATTAAACCTATTTAATGCTTACTTGTTGAACAACTCTCTATGTAATGCCTGCAAATCAGAATTCTATGAATAGTACCTTTTGAGTCCGAGTGATGTTCTCTGCAGTGCGGGGCATCGTCATGAGGCCAGAAAGGAGCGTATTGGTCATAAAACTTTGACGGGCCTGAAAATGGGTAAAACGAATAAATTTAAAAATTTAACAGAACCAATAAATCATTTCGGGTCGAGAACTAGTGTATGAGGAGATAAAATGAGTTTGTATTGGGATAGCCCCAGGATGTACCTGAACAGATCCGAAAATACCATGCCTTAAACCTCAAAAATTCCAATGAGTATGATGGAGAAGGAATTTTAATTTTCTGGGATTGTTTGATATTTTTTCTGAATATTTTATTCTAGCGAGTGAATAGTATCAAAAAGTCAACATTGGAGTTTTGACTCAAAATATTACATAGGCCTCAGTGGCACTAATCGAGTATTTTTAAAACTGAAATGAGTATTTTTGGAGGTTCAGAGGATTTTCTATGAATTTCTAAAGTTTAAAAAGGTATCGGGAGAAAACGAGCCATTAGATTGCCGCATTTTGCGATCGGAGCCACCCACCTGCCCCTATATAAGGGTCCACACATGTGCATAGGCCACATGTGTGAAAGCTTCATCTTCCACCTCTTTGAACCCTAAAACCCAATGCCATTTTCTCTCTCTTCCCTTTCTTTTTTATTCATTTTCTCTCTCCTCTCTCCACCAAATTTCACACAAATTATATGAATCTTGACCTCCACAGTCTCTAGAAGCTAAATCCTCTTACAGAAACTGAAAACAGAGGCTAGAAAGAGAGAAATCACACCTTGGTGAATAGTATCAAAATCTTGTGCGAGTGTTTCTAATTTAATTTTTATTTTTGTTTTAGGTAAGTTAGGGTATTCTAAGAATAGCCATAGTCTTAGATTTCCATTTGGAGTTTGTAGGATTTTTGAGAATTTTTCTAAGCTAGAAATGTGTATGTTTAGGTACCAAAGAAGCCATTGAAGAAGAACAAGGTTTTAAGGCTTCAAGTGGCAGAGAAAATGGTGTTTTCATACCCTAGGTAAGTGGAATAGATTTAAATTTAGTATGTCATATGAATTGCCATGAAATTATGCATGTATTGTGTATGGAATTGCTAGGTTTTGTGGTTAGGCATAGTTTTGGTGTAAACTAATAATATAACCATGTTAACAATGTCAAAGTAACATGAGACACATGACAATTGGGGAAAGAAATTGGTTGCATGTGTGTGGACATAGTGTGGCCGAATGGTATGTGTGTGTGGTATGGCATGTAAGCATGGCAATTGGAAAGTAATTGTGGTGTGTTAAAATTGCTTGGAAAATAGACAACAACATTGACATCTATGGTATGGAAAATAGGTAAATAATGGCTTAATTAAGCATGGAATGTGTACCTAATTAATAAAAAACAAAATGTTGGGTATGTGTGTGCCATTAGTGGCATGGCTATGGAATATGGTTCATGAAACATTATGTGAAAGATTGATGGAGGAATCATGGAAATTGGAGTGGTATATTGGGTACTAGGAAAGACATAAAATTTGGAATTGACCAAATGAATAGCAACATGCTCGTAAACTTATCAAATGAATAGTGATTTTTACGACGATGGATAAAGCATGACATTTTATGTGCAATGTTGCATATGGTGTGATTTAATGACATAATAGACATAAGATCTAGTAAAACTGAGGATAACTGTCTTAAATTGGCAAGGAATAGTAATTTAGCCAATTAGTTAGACACCCACTAGATGGATTGACGGTCAACTAGGAAATTAATAGCTGCTAGGTAGTTTGATCCTCCTGGGGCCACTGTTGTTTGTTGGATGTGGTGGATGCAGCCACTGAGATTCTAAGATGAACCTTGCACACTCAGGTATTGGGAGGTCCACCTGGGCTGATCCCTACTACCCACTTGATATCTGTGGATATTGGGAGGTCCCACAAGGCTGATTCCTGTTATCCACCTATGGTACTTTAGAGATATGGCTCGGGGTATTAGGAGCTCCCACGGGGCTGATCCTTACCATCCCATTTGCAGATATTAGGAGGTTTACAGACTGATCTCTACTATCTGTCAGTCCGATATTAGGAGGTCTACGGACTGATCCCTGTTATTGAGCGAGGTAGGTGCAGCTGTCGAGGTCCAAAATATGGGCCACTGCACAGGATAGATCCCGCTATCTAGTGTCTTAAAGTATCGTCTGTCTGTTATGGGCCTAAAATATATTAAACTTAATCCTGGCTATAAATATATGGACTTTGACTTAATAAAAGAATTGGAAATAATTGAATAGGGTAATTGGCATCTAGGCTGATGTCTTGCATGATTCATATGTATGCCTGTATGGGCGAGATACTTTATTTTGTCTATTCCACCACTAAGTTTATACTCAACGTGTCGGTGTTCTGATGCGCAGGCTATAAATTTGTTAGCTGATCAGCTTTAGCCAGAGCCAGTGTAGCTGCCTCAGAGTCTTTTGGGTACCTGTTGTTACCTTTTGGTTGATGTTGTTTAGCACTCATGTATAGTAGATGTAATGTGGGTAATGTGTGTAAAGTATAAAACCTGAGTTAGTAACACTGTATCACAGTATAAACCTGGTTCAGTATATGTATATAGTATGCTTGTTTATGTCCGTATGTGTGGGTTTGAGACCCTGTGTATTGTTGTGTGATGATTAATGATGCTTGGGGGACCAGAAGGGTCCAAGAGTTGAATGTTGGATGGGAATTGTTTAGGAAGTGTTTTTCACGTAGGAAAATTTTGGAGTTTTCACCTAAGTAGCCGTTATGTTGCTCGATTTTCTGTAAAAGGATAACAGTCATAATTTGGAGTTTTAACAGACCTGAATAGGTAGTAATAAAAGATTAACCATATAGAAATAGGAATAAGTTACATCAAACTTGTATAAGTGTTAAACGAAAGGTCTCTGGGGAAATCTAAGGATGGGTGGCCTCACGGGAAGTAGCGCTCTTTGCTTGTTTCCTTCGGGAATAGGCAGGGGGTGTTACACTCTAGCTACAAATTCCTACAGAATTAGCCGAAGCCATAGATGTCCACAATCATTCCATCTCTTTTTCTTCCAAATCTCTATTGTCATCTATTGATGTTAAGTTGAATGATTGTAAATATAAACATTGAACAATTCTAAATAATTGGGATCAAACAAGCCTTTTATTCAACCCTTTCATATGGAGATATTAATTTTAGCGACATAATTGAGCTTTATCAATTTTCTATGTCCCATACTATCAAAGTTAAAATAAGGAGAAGCTTAATTTATTCCTATTTATTAAATAAAATGATGGTATATGCAATATTTTAATCAAGTTTATGATACCTCAAATACCTCTAACACATAGAAAGGTAAATGGAAGATTGTTTGGGCAATCTTCCCTCCAAAATTTCAAAAAGGAAAACAATAGCCAATTCGATATGGACCCTATTGAGGCAACACCTAATATTTGCATAGAAATACCAAAGTAAAGGATCATAACATAAACTACTTGATAATAAGCTATTTATACTGTTAAGTTATTCCAAATTGACAAACACAGAGCATTGGGATCCCAATATTATATACATGATTTTAACAAATTCCAACTATCCCATGAAAGTTAGCAATAAGATAATATAACATGTCTCCTTCATTGGATTGCAACAGAAGAAACATATTTTCGATATTTTTTGGATATAACATAACTCTTGGGTTGATATTAACCTTTGTGATTAGTCATAAATAATTTAGCACACGTAAAAAACTTTGCAAATCTTGGCAAATGCAATAAAATCCCACACCACATCAACGAAAAATTTCAACAAGAAACTACTATATTAACTAGAAATATAGAACTTACAAAGAATTTAAGAAAGCGATAATCCACTTGCTATATAAATAGGAAAAATCGAGTTTGCAAATAAGGCTATGCATCATAATTTAAAGAATGAGAACTAAACCAAAATTTATCTTAACTTCTTTTTCTAATGGAATTTTTTTTATGAAACTTCACTTTATTGTATTTTCATGCATATCATGTTCGATTCTATGCATCATAATTTAAAGAATGAGAACTAAACCAAAATTTACCTTAACATCTTTTCCTAATAGAATTTTTTTTACGAAACTTCACTTTATTGTATTTTCATGCATATCATGTTCGATTCCATGGACTCATTCATAGCGAAAATTAAATGCCCATGGAACTGAACAGGAGTTGAACATTAAAAGTTTTGAAAATGAATCAAAGAATGCCTTTTCCTTCTTTTCACTTCACTAGGTTGTCACAAACCACAATGATCCTTATGAAAACACCTCTTAGGTATCTAAACAAGAATTTGAAGATGAGAGCAACCCTAAAGATCTTAGGGGCTTATAAGAATAGACGGGTTGGATAACAAAAAGAAAGAAATTTTTTCTCTCCTGTTAATGGGACTTAACGCAGAACATAGTTAGCAGGGGGTTTTGGGGCTGATTTTTGATTTTTTTTTATATCCTCCAGGTTGCCCTAGGTCTTAATTTTATCCCATAAAAATAGGACCTAAATTTGGTTTAAGAGAGCCCACAAATTGGGCCTCCTAATACACCTTGCGCAGAGCCAATTGACAGGGCCTTTGTGCACGGTCTTGGTAGTATCTTATGATATATCCAATCTCCTAGTTATGTATACTTTTAGTTCACAGTAAAAGCACTAGAGTGAAAGTATATCTTAGACACTTACACTATTAATATGATGTGGTGCTTTCATTGACACAGATTAAGTATCCATTTGAAGGTCTCATTCTGTCTCTCCAATGAACTTGCTTTTAAAGCAAGCATCCACACATTAGCTCTAAGCATCAACATTCTTACAGCTTGTGAGAACTACTGCTTAACCTAGCTAAGAAGTATAACATGTGTTAGTTTATCCATGTTGATAAGTCCCTTCTTATTGATATTACAACTAGGGATAATTTAGGTATTATCACATTTGCATGCAATAAGAATCTCACATCATGAACACTTCTTGACCTGCATTGTGATTATATACTAGGGACTTTATAACATGGTTTAAGACATAGCAAACAATTATAAATATTATAAAAGCACTAAGTAATTAAGAAAATGCCTTTTTTATTAATAAATGAAGTTTCAGACATATATACATTTGCTCTAGGGAATACAACTAACATATCAAAACTTGATTTTCACCTCTATAGAGGAAAATGTGTCAATTTGATTTCTCTTATCTATGGTTATCAGATTTTATACATGGTTATGAAGGTGAGTTTGAAAATTTTTTCCAGATTTCAAAACCATGTCTTTAATTTTCATCACAAACATGGTTATGAAAGAAATTTTAGATTTCATAACCATATTTAGTATTATCACCCTAGCAATATGCATATGTAAAATCTCACTACCATGCTAGAAATTCGATAAAGCCAATTATATGCCTTAACTTGTTGATGTATGTTCGAATGAAGTTATTCTTGGATATGTTTCTTTTCTTTTTTTTTTTATTTTGAATAGAAAAGGGAGAATAAGGGCATTTCACTACTCAAAGAAACATAAACCCAATTTCTTTGTTAACTTGTTAATCGACTATGTTCTTTCAATCTAACAGTGTATACCTCAGCATTATGGTGAACTATGCACTGAAGGATACCTTAAAGAAAGACTTAAGGGGTTGACTTATGATAAGCGAGAGTACTTCTTACTACTTATTTTCATTATAGGTGCTGAATTTTGTTTTTCACCAAAGCTGATAAAGTTTAACCTTGTTTCTTTTCTTTCTCCATTTTCTAAAAAACTTTTCAAATCATTTAGTTCTTTCTCTTGTTCATCAATTACTTTGTGGACTACATCTTTTATTCAAGGTAAACCTTTTGTGATACTCACTTGACCTACTCGTTAGATTCGAATGAGGAGCGACACATAATTGATATCCGAACTTACTTAAAACCCATATAACTTAAACCTTTCTTAAAACTTGTTCAACATGGAAACCTTGTGAACTCATACTAAACAAAAACCATTATATAGGATAGACTATTAGGAGTCATCGTGTTAAAAATCCGACAACATAACGACTGTTTGGTGACACTAGCCCAAATAGTAACCTGCATGAAAAACACTTTTATACACTCAAGCATACTAACTCCAGTCTACTACATCATCCAACTATATTAAAATAGTCCAACTCAACACAACATAACATCTATACAATCTCAATCATACATAAAGATGAATAACCATTGACACACATACACATATACACATACACACATTCACAAACAAAATCATCCATTAAGAGTTACAAAACAACTTTGCAACATGTTTAGGCTCAGTCCCCTTAATACATACATGTGAGTGCCTGTCATGCTACATCACATAATAAATACATAAACACATTATTGTGTCAAAAATTCGGTAGCATAACGGCTGTTCATTGACAGTTGCCCAAATAGTAATATGCATAAAATCAACACTTCTATTTAGATAATTTCATCTGAACCACCTTGTGATCCTTATGATCACTCTAAAGTACTCATCATCCATAATAATACATGCGATCTCAAGCATCATATTGGCAATATGTCTTTATCGTCCCATAATTACATAAAGACAACCATGCAACATGTTACAAGTGTTACAAAAGCATTTAGATATACAAGTTTTGGCCCGTCTCTACCTATTACATATGAGTGCCATACTGGCTATTCTTTTACATGTTGAGAATCAAAAGATATACCAAAATGTGTATCTTTGTCGATCTACATTGCTTTTCTTCAGGCTTTGCTTCAATCAACAGTTGTTTGCCTACGCATCGTACAAACAATGATAAGCTAAGCATAATGCTTAGTGGTGTATTCAATGAAATATGCTTAATAATATACTCACAAAGCACACATGATGATATCATATGCACCAATCATACATGGTAATAATATATGCACAAAGCACATATTATTTCTCATAATAGTTATATTTTAGGTCATTTTTGTAATTCATAATGATTTATTATTCTATTTAAATTTAATCTAGCCCATACTTGATAGAAAATAATCTTACTATTGGATAATGGGATATCAGCCATAAAGGCCCTCGCATATAACTAGCGGTCCACATTTTTGACCCTATGGTGTTTGCACCTGCATAAATAATTGTGCAGTGGTCTTACTGGACCTTATGACAGTTGCACCCACATAAATAATTATGCAATTATCCTATTGGACCTTACGGTGGCTACACCCATATATAGTTGTAGTGGCCTTACTAGGCCTTATGGCCACTGCACTAGCATGAAACCCATATAAAAATAACTATCATCATATACATGTTTGTGCAGTTGCCCGATTGGATCCTACAGCTGCTGCACTAGCATAAAGTGACACTAAAGTGTCCTAGCAGCTGCTATCCTCTCTAGTTGATTGGTTAACCTATCTAGTCTAGATTGTCTAACTTATATAAGCTCTATCATTATGTTACTTTTAGTTCTATGTACATTATATACTTTACATATTTTTTTACATGTTCTTTGATTTACATATAATTACCTAGTTATAACTTATTCCTTGATCACATAATCACTTCTTTGAGATTCTTTGATGTAACATATGTTAATAGTCATACTTACAATTTATGGATACAAGTCATTTATACAACCATATGATTTGTGCTTATCCCTTATTATACATATACAAGTTACTTACTCTATATTCTTTTTTTGTCACCATAATTATTATAACCTCACTTATGATTATCTCATTATTGATAACACTCTTCAAAATCATTATCTTATATTTAATTTTCTCTTATCAAATCCATTTGGCCAAAGCAACTTTTAAATGTATACATATAATTTCCAATCTTTTATGCCAATACATATTCCTTTGTTATCATTCATCTCATGTATATCTCATATAAACATAAACACTTGTATTAGACCAACATACACATGCGTACTTACCCTTAACTCTTTCAACCATATTGGAAATTTTACCATAACATCATTTACATCATTCAATTATCACTTACACCACTAATTAGACACTTAACAAGCATTGCCAATCATCATTTTACATTATATATCTCACATACTTCAATTATCCACTTATATAGTTATTAGGCCCATGTATATACCATTCAGCCAAGATGGAAGCATACATAGGTCAAATTAATCTTAGCTCAATTTCCATTCAAAACAAGCAATATGCATCTAATTAACACTATGGTATCATCAATTCTACCTTACACATGCTTACACACATGAAACACACCATTCAACTATGCTTCCTACACTTTAATTAGTGAATTATGCACACATTAGACATATCCCATCGAGTACACTTACAAGGATGATATTAGGACTCAAAACAAGCTTTTTACACCTTCTATTTTTCTTTCTATTGGCTTGAGTCAAACTTCTCTACAAACATACAAGGATTCAACTTATAAAAATTCTAATACAATCTAGATAATTACAAACTTGAATTTAACTTGAGAACTAATCATTGACATCAAAATACACATGAAAAAAACATAAAACCTTAAAATTAAGCAATTACATAAATTGAGGTTACTACTTACCTCGATTCAATTTTCAAAATTCTCTTAAATTATACCTCTTTCTTGCTTTCTCACCCTTAATTCTTTGTTTAGAAGCTTAAAGAAGTTGAATTAGAGTGGAATTATGGTGGGACATGTGTGTTTTATTGAGTTAAAGAAGAAGAAAAATGATGGAGGAAGGGTTTTAATGGCGTTGGGTTTATGAGGTTGAAGAAGATGGTGGTGACTCCTTTCTTTTGACCATTTAATCCTATATTGACCTATATATATTAATCTAATCAAGGGTCAAGATTAGGCCACGTTTGATATCCAATGATTAACAAAATTTCTCAATTCTTTATGTTTCTTTTGAAATGATTTTATCCATTTTGGAGCTTCATTTAAATCCCTTTAATGTCCTATTAATTCCCTTAATTAGGATCCGTAAGTCTCGAGAAAGTTGGACTCAAATATTGAGAGGAACCAAATTAATTTAATATGCTAATTCACATTCAATTTTTATAAATTTCTTCTGGACCTTTAGATATTCCAATTCCATTACCATTGGAATATTTATAATTTTTGAGTATTAGGTCATGCTATTCCCATGTCATTTTGAGCAAAAATAAAATATCTTATCATTCCGCTTACACTAAGTCACTATTCATAATACACTGTCGTAAAAACTTACATTTTTAACCACCTTAATGACATTGTTTTTACTTCAAAATTTACCCAAAATTATTTTATGATTAATACTTCTATTTGACTAATTTAGTGTAACCCGAGTTTTGGGAAAGATTATTCACATCCTGGGAAATACTATTTATAAACTTGGGATTTTTAGGTGTCACATTTCTTTCCCTCTTAAAAGAATTTCATCCTCAAAATTACATGGTTTAACTAATTGTGGGTATTTCACCTTAATTTGTTCTTCGCTCTCCTAAGTTGCTTCTTCCATGTTGTGATATTTTCACAACACTTTCACTATTGGTATCATCTTATTGCATAATTCTTTTATCTCTCGAGCTAGAATTTTCACTGGTTCCTCTTCATATGTTAGATCTGGCTGTATCTCTATTTATTTAGTTGATAACACATGAGAGAGGTCTAATCTATATCTTTTTAACATTGATACGTGGAAAATATCATGTGTCTACTATAGCTCCGGAGGCAAGGCTAATCTATAGGCTACTAGTCCCACACATTCAATTATCTTGTATGGGCCAATAAACCTTTGACTTAGCTTGCCCTACTTACCAAAGTAGACTATCTTTTTCCATGGTGATGCCTTGAGAAAAACTTTATTACCAACCTCATATTTTATATCCTTTCTCTTTAAGTCTGCATATGACTTCTGCTAATCCGATGTCGCTTTCAATCTATCCTTAATAATTTTTACTTTCTCCTCAGCATCTTTGAGTAAGTCTTATCCCATTAATTTATTTTCACTTAGCTCACTCCAACCAAGTGGAGTCCTACATTTCCTTTCATATAGAGCCTCATAAGGTGCTATGCCCAAACTTGCTTAATGGCTATTGTTATATGAAAACTCTACCAAGGAAATATATCAATCCTAGCTACCCTTAAACTCAATAACACAACTTTTTAGCATTTCTTCAAGTACCTGAATAACTTGTTTTGATTGACCATCTATTTATGGATGGAATGCTGTGCTAAAGGTGAGTCGAGTTCCCAAGGCATTATGCAACTTTTTCCAAAGCCTCGATGTAAATTTGGGGTCTTGGTTAGACATAATGGAAATTGGTATCCCATGCAATCCTACAATTGCATCAATTTACAATCGTGCAAGTTTCTCCAAGGCATAATCTATTCGAACTAGTATAAAGTGAGTCGTCTTTGTCAGTTTATCCTTTATTACCCATACTGAGTCACATTTATTCCTAGTTATAGGTAAACCCATTATAAAGTCCATCATGACTCTCTCCTATTTCCATTCTAGTATTGTAATGGGATAAAGCAATCTAGAAGGAACTTGATGCTTGGCCTTAACTTGTTGACAAGTAAGGCATTTGATGACAAACTTTGCTACATCCCTCTTCATGCCAGGCCACCAATAGTAGGGTTTTAAACTTAATACATCTTGGTGGTTTTTGGATGCATAACATATGAGGTATTACGAGCCTTTGGCAAATCTGCTTCTTTATCTCCTCCAAATTAGCCACATATAACCAATCATGGTAATACAAACATCCATTTATCTTAACTTCATACTTTGTGGACTTCCCCTCTTGGATTGAACTCATAATATTCATAATTTGACTATTTTCCTTCTATGCTCTTTTGACTTGTTGTACCAAATTAGGATTTACTTGTAGTTCTACTGAAAGTGCTCCATCATCCTCATATTTCAATTTAACATTTATAATTCTCATGACTGTTATGAATTTCTGACTCAAGGCATCAACTACCATATTGGATTTACTTGGATGATAATTAATCAGGAAATCATAGTCTTTAATTAATTTTTTCTATCTATGCTACCTTAAATTTAATTCCTTCTATGTAGGAAGATATTTCAAGCTTTTATGTTCTATGCATATATAACATTTCTCTCAATAAAGGTAGTGCCTCCATATCTTTAAAGTGAAAACAATAGCCGCTAGCTCTAAAACATGGGTCGGATAATTCCTTTCATATTGCTTCAATTGTCTAGATGTATATGCTACCACTTAGCCATTTTGCATTTGGATAGATCCAAGTCCATTATGTGAAGTATCACCATAAATAGTGACGTCCTTTTTGACACTGGACGAGTAAGGATAAGGGCTTTTGCCAACATTGTCTTCAGCTTATCAATGCTTTTGTAACGACCTGAAAATCCTGACTCTCGTGAATAGTACTTCCTGGGGTGAATAGTGCTTTCTGAAACTCGAGTAATACTAAATCTACCGATGGGTAGTATTAATTATGAGAAAATTTTGGGCAAAGTTTGAAGCCAATCCGAAGTCATTCAGATGGTTAAAAATGCTAAATAAGATTTTATGGCAGTGTCCTGTGAATAGTGTCGTAGGCAAAACTGAACTATAAATAAAATAAAAAGTTGCTAAAAATAATCTAAAAATGTTACAACCTGGTACTCAAATATTCCGAGTAGTCCATTGGCTTTGGAATAGGAATTTTCTGAGATCGGAAAGTAATTTTTCTAAATTTTTAGGACATAAAATACATTAATTTTTTGGGTTTTTGTCATAATTTGGGCTCAAAATTTTGAGAGGATTTAGAGGTTGGATTTATCTAATTTTGGGGATATGAATGGAGGAAAATTGACTTTTCTATCGGTTATAATAATTTTTCGAAGCAAAGAAAAAATTATTTTTTCAAAAAGTATAAATAGGGAGAATTACTCTCTTCCCTCATACACACAAACTCACCTCCTCGACTCCTCTCCACCCAAAAATCTGACCACCATCTCCCTCTCCTTCCTTTGCTTCTTTCTTCCTCTATAGAGGGACCCACATTGAAAAATTATACCCGAAACAACGAGCGTCCCGAGACAAGTTTGTGGATACCTAAATCGTTGGGAACGACGGAGTATTTCAGGAGAAAAATCAAGAAGAATTCTGAGATGAATAGTAACCTTCTCTCTCGAGTTTTTCTTTTTTGCAAATTTTATTTTTCACGGGTTCCTATTTTATATTTTTTTGACATGCAGATTATTTTATATTATTTATTAAAGTTTGTACCCTTTTGAATTCGTAGGCGAGGTGTCGACTCGAGCCTCTCGAGGCAAGGAGAAGGCTTAGGCTGGCTTCGGGCGTCCCGTGTGACTTATTTTGGTATGTGTACTCACAT
>CANXYI010969450.1:0-12771 GCA_948208565.1 Hura crepitans | reverse complement strand
TTTTGCTAGCCTGATACAAGGTGCTAGCATAGACAATGGTAGCCTAATGATTGTCAAGCTACTTGAGAATCTCTAACATGCCATCAGTGGTAGCGAAGGATCTTAGAGAGGCATAATAAAGAAATCTAGTATTAGGCACCTAATACTCTAAACAATAAAATGTGCCTAGTGGTACTGAAACATACTGAGGGACTTGAGAGCAACCTCAGGATATGTTTTGTGGCACTCAGAGTATAAATCTTGCTAGCCCACCTAAGTGAGCAGCTAGTCTACCTTGGGAGTGCCTCTAACTCCCGTATAGTGCTAGTGCAAAAATATCGACTCTTGGTAAATGCCGATGAAGCTAGGCATCTAAATCTATTAGTCTCATTAGTGTCTAACAAATTCAAGATAGCCATGTGTGATAGGACCAGTTGGTGTCAGATATGGTTGTCATCATCGATGAGGCATATTTAGAAGTATGTAAGAGTTGTAAGTCAAAGTTGAAATATAAATAAGATATGGATAAGATAGCATGAAAATGAAATGAAAAACATGAGTTTTTGTAAGAAAACATGGCAAAATGTTTGTTTTATTCAAAGGCCAAATAACCATTTTGACATAATGGCAAACAGTCATTTTGGCTAAAACGACCATTTTGCCTTAGTGGAAAATGGCCATTTTAGACTCTAAGCTTAAAAATGTCATTAATGCATGCAAAGATCCTTGTGCCACTTGGTTTTTTTTTTCCATTTTATGCTTTAACAGGTGACAAATTTCTTTAATAGCTTCTCAAAACTCTTAATCTTCCTTACATTTGGGCAAACCCTGCCCTTGCTCCTTATAATAGTCTAAACTTCCTTAGTAGGGTCTAACTTAATTTGCCTTTTCTAAAAGCTGCAACTTGCTTTTAAGACTTACAGTTTCATGTATTTCGATTCATACACTAAGAATTATGCCCTTTAGCTAAAGAATTTGTTGTGATTCTATGGTTGTCTTATTCTTTTGAGGCACTACCTTGTTATCCCAACTATGTCCACTACCCATATAAGGTAGTTGATTTATTTGGAATTTTCACATTTGTTGGCTGTTAAATAGATTCTAAGAAAAGAACTAATTTCTCTAGACTCTTTAATGGCTTATTCTGATAATTATACAAACATCCCATCTCTATGTACAGGTGTATACTTGTTCATTTTCTTTGACAAATATCTTATTGAAACTTCTAATGGCTATTTTAGAGACTATCATCTATTTAATGTGATAAATGACATGCTAAAGGCTTAAACCCTTTTGCTCTGATCCTTGCTAAAACTATTATGGGACTAAATGTAGAGCAGTTTGGTAATGCCAATTTCTTTCATGAGAGTTTACTTCTGCTTCAATTTTTTAATAAACCACCCTTAATCGGTTTTCATCCTATTCTATAGTCTTCTTTTTGCTTAGTAAGCCCTTATAGATTTTCATTCTTAATAGACTTTTTTATGAGTAGACAGCCCTTGAAAAGTTTTCATCTTATCCTTAACTTAGCTTTTGCCTAGGAAGCTCTTTCATGTTTTCATTCCTAATACCTCTTTTTTTAAAAGATTTGGTTACAAGAGAAGCTTTATTTACTAGACAATCTTCCCCTTATATTTTTGGTTCTTATAGCTTAAGACACTTACTGCCTTATGCTGTTATGCATCACTTTTTAGATACTGAGCAAGGGGCCCTTTGTTTAAGTGCCTCTACTAATGACATCATAAATTTCATGAACCTATGGATTCCATTACAATATGTATGACAAGTGGTTCATTAGGTCATATCCCTTTGGTTTGCTTACACAAAGTTACTTTTTGCATTCTTAATTATTGTATAAGGCATTTTGGTGAGGTTCAAGGCATTATTACTTGCCCTTTATCATTCAAAGGAGGAGATCTATATGTTACTTTGGGTGCTAGATATCATGACTTATGGAAGCAGTTGCCCTTAAAAATTAACATTCCACTTAACGTTGCTTGCAATTTCTAGACTTCTAAACATACAAGGAATAGGTGATCAACTCTTCTAAAGACAACCGATCTCATTAGTTGAAAACATAGGTTAAAACCATAACGGGAGGCAAAGGGTTTAAAAAGTGTGTACTTTTATTACTTTATTGAATTTCAATACAAAATAATGTAGTTTTAATTTTAACAATATTTCTATTTCTGTAGTTCATAAGGTGCTCAATCAAGCTTATTAAAGTGTTCCCATCTACTTACATCATATTGGAATTTTATGATAATCACAACATGACATTAATAAAATAACATATATCCTCATTTAATCAAGTGAAATTTTAATTACGTCTTAAACTTTTGTCGTCAATCAGCCCTCATAACTTTTATTGATTGACTATTTTCTCTTAGCTTTTAATTGTTGCATAGAATACCTTTTTTTCAATTTTTCAGTTTCATTAGGGTGCCCACTTTTACTAAGGCTCCCATTTTTTTTGGTTTTTAACCCTTAGGGCTATTTTTCTCTTCTTTTTCTCTTTTATTTGTCTTTATCCATAGAAGCATTTTAGTTTGTCCATGTCCATAGGCTCTTTGAACTCATTTCCATCACAATTTATAAGGATTGTAGCCACTTTTGGTAGTAGCTGCTTAAGGAGAAATAGTTATTCCCAATTTCATTTGAACTTTCCCCTTGGATCAGTTGGACCCAGTCTCATCTATATGAGGACTAAACCACCTTTTAACCTGTGATTTTTTACCCTTTTACCAAAATCTCGTGCCATCATTTTATGATAAACTTAATTATGGTAATTAGCCTTTAAGTGCTTTTCGTCTAGCAAATTCAACTATTGGAACCTTTGCTCAACCCAAGGTGCTTTAAGAATCTCTACTTTTAGAAACACCTTCAATGATTAGAGTTTAACTTGTACATGGAGTACTTCATCTATACCATACACAAAGAAAATGGAGTAATGCCTATTGAAGTCCAAATAGTTATCCTATAAGCCTAAAGAGCAAATGGAAGCCTATTAGCCTAATCTTTGTAAGTTATAACTATCTTAGCTAGGATCTTCTTGACATTGTTGTTTGCTGCTTCAATTGCCTTATTGGCTTGTGGTTTGTAAGGAGCAAATTTATGATGTTGTAACTTGTATTTTTATAATAGCACTTTTGTCTCAGCTTAAAATCGAACATTGTTATCTAAAACTATATGGCGTAAGACCCTACATCTATAAATTTGATGCTTTTCTATGAACTTAGCGTCTTTTTTGCCTTTATTTCTTAAAAGATCCTACTTTAACCCACTTAGAGAAATAGACCATAGCCACTACAATGAAACAATGCCTATTTGAGGCTTTCAGATATATCTCTCCAATTATGTCTATCCTTAAGTAGCAAATGGCCATAGAGATCATAGACTTGTAGTTTTGATAGTAGCATATGTCTTAAGTCCTTATACTATTGACTCTTTTGGCAACTTTATACATATTATAAGTAATCATGGTCTATAGTAAGCTAAAAGAATCCTTAGCACATGATCTTTTTGGCTAATTCTAAACTATTCATGCGTATGCCACAAGATCTCAAATGTATCTCCTCTATAATCCTCTCTGTTTATTTCTTATCTAAACGATAGAGTTGAAGACCATCTAATTACCCATTGTATAAAACCCCATCTATGTTAATGAACTGATTTGATAGCTTTCTCAACACTTTTTTATCCCTGTCTATAGTTTCCCCATTTTTTTAGGTAGTTTTAGATATCATAAAACCACAATTTACCTTTTTCTTACTATATTTCCATTATCTATTTTATCTCATAGCAAAGCCTCTCAAAACTAGAAATAAGGATTGGTTTCATTACTACTCCTATTAGATTATTCCATATGGAGACCAGAGTGGCTAATGCATCTACTTACTTATTCTTATACCTTAAAATATGGCAAAAGTGCACATTTTGAACTGTCTGCTGATAGATCTCAAATACTTTATAGAAGCTATCCATTTTTCTTTGCAAATAGTCCATTCCTCATTAGTTTGATACATTACTAGAGATAAGTCTTTGAATACCTCAACTGTCTTTACACCAAGAGCCAATATTATTTCAAGCTTGTAAATGTAAGCTTTGTATTCTACCATATTATTTGTGACTCTATATCTCAACCTTTTGGCTAGCAGCATTTTTTCACCTTCAAAAGTTATTAGAATTACTCCCACTCCTGCTCCCTCATTGTTTACTGCTCTATGAAAGTGTATTTGCCACATTTAGACTATAATTGAGCCTAGATTCTCACTTAGAAATTTAGATTCTATTAAATCATGCTTTACAAATGGTTATCTAGGAACTCTCTTACTGTATGCCTTTTTATGGTCATCTATCTTATTTACTGGATGTCAAACTCCTAGAGCAAAAGAAGCCACTTACTAATTCTCCTTATCAAAGATGGCACTATTTGAAGATATGTTAAAAGGTTGTGTTTTGACACTACCTGTATCGTATATGATTGAAAATAATACCTAAGTTTCTTTGAAGCCCAAACTATTACTAAGCAAATCTTTTCAACTTCCACATACTTGGCATTACAAGGAAAAAACTTCTTGCTCAGGTAATAGATTATGAACTCAACCCCAAATTCATCTTTTTATGCTGCCATAGCTCCTATTGAATTTTCTTCAATGGATAGGTAAAGAATTAATAGCTTCTTATGTCTTAGTGATTATAAAACTGGTGGATTTATCAGGTATTCCTTGATGTTGTTAAAAGCCTTATGATAGTCATTGTTCCACTCAATCGACTGGTTCTTTTTTGAGAAGCTTAAAGATAGGCTCACATATAATGGTAAGGTTGGCTGTAAACCGACTGATATATTGTATTCTACCTAGAAATCCTCTTATCTCTTTCTTTTTTTTTTGGAACTAACATTGCTCTAATAGCTTTAACACTATTATGGTCTACCTAAATCCCTCTTTAACTCACTATATGGCCCAAAATTTTACTTGAAGTTACCTCAAAGATATATTTCTTAGGATTCAAACATAGTACTTGTTAATCCACTAAAAGAACTTTTTAAGTGCTTAAAAATGTCCTTCCTTAGTAGTGAGTTGGATCATCCTATCATCTATGTAGACTTCTACTTCCTTGTGGATGAAATCATCTAGAATTTTCATGACTATCCTCTATTAAGTTGCCTTAGCATTCTTTAACCCAAAAGGCATGACTCTATAATAGAATGTCCCCTATTCAGTGATGAAGGCAATTTTTATTTTATCTACTATCTTATTTAGAATCTGATTATAGTCGGCATATCCATGAATGAAGCTATACATCTTACACATTGATACACTATCAACCGAAACGTTCATGTGTGATAATGGAAAATCATCCTTAGGTCAAGCCTTGTTAAAGTCCCTGTAATCTATATACATTCTGACCCTACCATCTTTCTTGGTGATAGGAAAGACATTGGCTAACTAGGTCGAATACCAAACTTCTTCCAAGAACTTGTCTTCTATTTGTTTGTGTACCTCTTCTTTTATTTTCTCCGCCTAATCTGGCCTCATCCTTTTCATTTTCTATTTTACCAATTGGTGTCTGGATATGTATGGATAACATGCTTAGCTACTCTCCTATCTATCTCAAGCATGTCTTCATAGGTTAGGGTAAAGACTTTCGTATTTTTTTATTATTCCCTTAAATTTAATCCTCTCTTTAGGAGTTATATCAGATGCAATTAAAATTTCTTTAAGATTTTCATTGGTATTGAAATCAAACGAGGTAGTATTAATCAAATTAATGTCAAACATATTTTATGTGTCATGATTATCATTATGCATGATGTAATTAAATAAGACATCACAAAAATATGTAAAATCATTCATCTTATTAACAAAAGAATTAGAAACATTATCATTAAATAGTTTAAGTACATAAATAATATCATATAGATCTTCTAAGTCATCCTCTTTAGCTTTCCTTTTCCCTTTGTCTTGAAGTAGGGTTATAGTCAAAACCTCTTCCTTAGGTCCGATCTCTAAGTTAGATAAAGTACTCATGACTTCTTCATACTGGAAATTTGAAGTAATTTTGACTTCAGCTATAGCCCAATCAAATGCAACACTGAAGACTTTAAACCTGGGAACAACTTTTCCCTTCATTACTATTGGCTTTGATTCTTCATAATAGCTAATACTTTTTAAAGCTCAAATAAAACTCTTTTCTAAAGGTGGGATATTTCTTTCCATCTTTTTTGGCTTTGAAGTCTCTATTGTATATCCTAAAACTTTTTTGTCCTTTTTCCTTTTTAGTTGTATAGCTACTACTAACCCTTGTGAATCATTCCCTACACCAACACCTAGCAAATAATTCATCTTTTTTAACATATTTACCACTTTGGGGCTATCTTCTTCCTTTTTGGAAAGGACCTAAGCTATATGGAATCCATTGAATTATTGGTTGGCAATTTCAAGCATTGAGACTTAATTTTCCCTTGCAGGTTATATGATTACTACTTCACCATTATAGGGGGGATCTTAATCATCTAATGCAGTATTGATAGAACCTTTCCTAGATTATAGAATAAAGGTCTTCCTAAAAGCAAGGAGAAGTTAGTAAGGATGTCAAGCACTATGACTCTATATCATCAAAAATTTTCCCAATTTAACCTTTACCTTGAAAGTGCCATAAGCTTGGCACTTAGTATTGTCATAGGCCATAATGGTCAATTTAGATTGGGATATAATCGAGTTTTCAATCTCATATATAGCTACTACTTTGAGTGGGCACACATTGATTATTGAATCATCATCAACCATCACACATAATGTGTGCTTGCCATTTACTTTAGCATTGATGTACAAAAGATGGTTGTAATGATGTCCTTCTAGTGGAATGTTTGCATCTAAGAAACTAACCACTTCCTTTTTTTCCCCCTTTCACTATCTCCAATAGTTAAGATAGAGATATATTAGTTGATACTATTATAGCACATAATGCTTCAACCACTTTCTATCAGTACGAAAGGGATTATTGCAGTAGATCTTAGATTAAAATCTATATGGGAGTCTTCTTCAACTATTTCATTACTGCATATGGGAGTTTTCTTTAGTTATCTCATTACTGTATCCTTTTCATTCTTTTTAGCTAGGGGAATTAGCTCTTTTTAACTTTTAGCACCACCCAACCACTTTGGGCTACTGTTTTAGCTTTTGCTTCCTTAATCGGCTTCTGGTCACGGTCTGAATCAACCTGTAAATCTTGAACCTTCTGCTTTTACTTACTTTCACTGTTAATAGCCTATATATCTATTACATAAATGGACCCTTATTCTATTTCTACTTTCTTCTTCTCTGCTAATAAGAAGTCATTTTCATATAAGTCTTGTAACATGTGCCACTCTAGCAATCCTAAATTAACCACCTTCACTAGTGCAGGTACATTAGAATATGTACCTTATCCATTTTGTCTCTTTTTTAGATCAAGAATATATCTTTAGTCGATCATATCCCAAATTCTATCTCTTAGAGTGTGGTAGTTGTTTGTATCATGGCTCATTTATTGGTGATAATGGCAGTATAAGTTTGACCTATGGTTGGGTAGTCCTTGATTTTTGGCAGCCCTAGTTGGAAGATGTTGAAGTTTCTCCTATTTTTAAAACCCTTTTAGAAACCAAGGCAATGGTTTGCCCAAGTTAGAATAGTACCTTGAAGTCGCAAATACCTCAGCTATCCTAGTACCCTTATTGTAACTAGTTCCTCCTATATTCCTATTTTTTAACCATCTTCGATTATTGAAACCTCCTAAATTCTTCTTCTATTCTGCATGTTCCTCTTTTATGTCGATTGTATTGTCTTTGAGTGATTCCTAATCTTTGAGTCCTTTAGCCTTCAAACCTTCCTTCAGATAAAGACTAACATTTCTAATGAACATATAGATTTAATTTGATGTTTTTTTTTCTCATTTCTAGTACTCTAGACCTTTATCTTATCAAATACACTATGAAGGTCTCATTAGACTTCTAATTAAGTAACTCGAGGTCTTTCATGGTAACTTTTATATGGGTGTTATAGTTATAGTGGTCGATAAAAGCCTTAGTCATTTTTTTTCTATTCTTCTTTTACCTTCTTTTTTTTGCCTATGATACCAGTCTATGGCTTTCCCTTGTAATTTAAGGCTAAAGTAAGCTACCTTCTATTTCATGTAGAGCTCCGTGCCCCATTTGATTGTTATATACTACTTGATATGGGCTTTTAAATCTGTAGTCTCACTGAACTTGGGTAGTTCTAACATGCTAAACTTAGAGGATAATAGTTCCTTAGACTCTAAGGAGAATTCATCTAGGTCTACTCCTTTGCCCAAAGTGATGAGCCAGGCCATTACCTCTATTTTTTCTTCCAAATTTTTCACGGCAGCATTTTAAGTTTTTTGAGGAATCTCCTTTTTCTCCCCTTCATCCTTGAAGTCCTCTAAGAAATCTTATTTTGGATTGAAGTACATAACCTCCTTAGCCTTTTCTAAACTCTTAACCTTTTTCTTCATATTGATTCCCCTAATAATAGCGGCTATTTTACCAGTAGGCATGGCAAATGGTGCATTAGCAGGAGTTGGTGAATTAGAAGTAGGAATAACCATAACTATTGCTCTTGCAACCATGGACATCATTTTTTATTTCAAATTCTTTGAATTTCTAGTCTATCTTGGCTTTAATGTCTTAAGCAAAAGAGGTACCTTCTCTTTATCCTACCATATCTATTGTGTTATATATGGTAGGAATGATCACTTGTCAAACTATTCTTCCATTTAACTTATGTACCTAAGTTGCTTGAGGATCTATGATTGCTATAAAACAAAGGGTTAGTCATGATAAATGGAAAAGCAAAAATGCATGAAGTGCGAATACATGTTAATGTTTACAACAACAAACACAAGTAAAAGCCTTCCACAACCCTTATCACTTCCCACACATGAGGTTAATATGTTCTTTCCTAGGAGGGCTTACCTATGGGACATTGAGGTCTTGATAGATGAATAACAAATGACGAATAGACGAACATTATTTTACTGGTATTTAAAAAAATACATGTTAGATATTTTGCCCATATACATTAGATATGTTTAATCAAACAAAAATATGAGGTCCAGCTTATTCCAATTAAAAATGCCTAATAAGTTCAACAACATTTTGGGATTATTAAATCATATTTCATATATATAGGCCCATATAACACACAATGTAGCATTAATTAGGAAATATAGGAGAAGTTATTATTGGTCATTACATGGGCTTATAGTTAGGTCACATAAGTTATGGACATCCAAGAATGGTCCCTCCACAATAGGTCTATCTCATCATGAGCATGACTAATTGGTCAACCATTCAATATACCTTATAGGTATGAGGCTTGGATTTGATGTCATCTCTAACACTCCCTTAAATTGAAAGAAAATGTGTTCATGCTTTGAAATTGCATCAAGGTAAGAAATAATGCCAAACATATACTAAGGCTCTAGCATGTAACACAGTTTAAAAAAGATAATATTATAAATTCAAAACACAAAATTCTATATTAATTTGAGCTACTTTCAAAGCATGGTCTCATTATCTATTCACATCCCTTCCTTTTTTAAGTAAGTTGGACTGAAACAACTGAGACTCAACCTAAATCTCACCTCTCAAGTCTCGAAAGATGAGAAGGAAATTAGAGGAATATTAAGTCATTTCTATTTGCATGGCTTAGAAAAAGTGAGTTAAGCAACATAAGATAGGAGTCGCCACCCAACTGAAGTTGGGAAACACCTTACAGGGCTAAAACGAGAGTAGTTCAGAACCCTACTCTTATTTATACCTCAAGTTAATATAGAATTTCATATTAAATTCATAATTTTATCTCTTTCTTAAAGTAGGCTTTGAGATAAAAATAAAGCATTTAGTCATAGAGAAATATAATGGAACAACCATATTTACAAAAGAAATGCGTAAAATTGAAGAGAAACATACATAAAATCAGATAATTGATTTTCTTTGAAAACTTTAGTTCTCACATGCCAATTTATGAAAACAAGTTTTATTATTGTGTCATTTATTAAAGAAAAATCAAAACTCATTTTATTAGAAAACATCAGTTCATTAAACAAAAATCAATTTAGCTATTTTTAAGAACATGTAGAAATCTTTTTCCACCTATTACAACATTTATAGAAAATATAGGGAAATATAATAGAATAAAATGAATAAAAATAAAATTACATGGCAATATCTAAAATACATTGTAACCCAAAAAGGCAAAATTTACAAGAAAATTACCTAAAATGCATTCTAACCAAATAAAAATAAAATTATATTAAAATTTCCTAAAATACAGCCTAAACAAAAATAATATGAAAGCAGCAAAACAAAGGGAAAAATTAGGAAGAAGTTAAAAAAATTAATAATAAATAAGAGCAACAAGAAATAACAATAAATAAAAGGAAAGAATAGTAAAAAAGGTTAACTTTATTGGGTGTTTGATAAAAAGGGAAAGATATAGGTTAGATAAAACCTAAAAAGAACTAAAACAACTTGTATCTACAATAAAAATGCAACATAGTGTGAATGAAATAATAGAACCAAAATTATGGAAAGAATAAATAATAAAAGAACAATTAAACAAATATAAATAAGAAAGAACATAATATTGATAATGGGCAAATAATAAATTATCTCATCTAACTGGTAGATGGATGAAAAAATTAAAGTAGCATACCTAACTAGTAAATGGACAACAAATAAATAAAATATGATTACCACATTTAACTGGTAAATAGGCAAAAAAATGAAATAAATAAAAAGCCTTATGCCTAATTGGTAGATGAATGAAAAGGAAAAGAAGAAAACAAATGATTGGTTGACCTACCATGTATAATTGCCTTTAGAATTGGTCTTGAGTTAACTTGAGAAAAAGTGAGAAAATAATTTTGAAAAATAATTTTAAAATAAAAAAATAGTGTTTAAAAAATATTCTTCATGTTTATGAGTATGCACTTAGCAAAAAAAGCTGACCCCTTAGACTTATAGGGATTAGGGTATTTATACATATGGATAGAGGCATAAAACAGCCTTTTTAGGGAAGTAAAAATGCCCATTTAAAGCTCTCAAAATGCTATTGTTTTAAAGGGTAAAAAGATTGTTTCAGGAAAACTTGAAACAACAACTTTGCCCTCTAAAATAGTCATTTCTAAAAAACCTAAAATGGCCATCTTAAAAAGTTATTTTTATTTAATTTTAAAATGATTTCTTTCTAATACTCTATACCTTATACCCACCATAGATATATGTTTTTTTCGTAATTCCAATCGCACCATGAGCTTGTCAGGTTGGGTAAAGTTCTATACTCATAAATTAACCATGATCTTAAAACTTTTATTGATGAGAACTTTGAATTGGACATTAACATTCCAATTTATGGAACTTTTGTCCTTTTTTCATCATTAGATAATTCAAACTTGGGAGCCCTAGAAACCTAAAGTCTATAACAACTTTGAAATGATATTTGTGAGCCTCTTTGTTCTTGGAATAAACTAGAATATCCTTTATGAACTCTATAGCAAACTAATTTAAATAAGGCCTGAAGACTCTATTCATCAAATCCATAAAAGCTCTCAAAGCATCGATAAGCCCAATTGGCATTACCAAAAACTTATAATTACTATATCAAGTATGGAAGGTTGTCTTAGCCACATTTGTATCTTTAACTCTTAATTGATAATACCACAATCTTAAATCAATCTAAGAGATGTCACATGTTCCTCTAAGTTGATAAAATAAGTCATAAATATGGGGTAAAATATACTTGTTCTTGACTATAACTTTGTTCAGCTATCTCTACTCCACACACAACCTCAAAGAATTCTCTTTCTTAACAAAAAAAAAATTAGGGCTCCCCAAAGTGTTGCACTCGATCTAATGAACCCCTCATCTAGCAACTCTTGTAACTATATCTTTAGTTATTTAAACTCTATAAAAGCCATCCTATATAAAGCAATGGATATTGGTGCGATGCTAGGTAAGACCTCAATCACAAACTCAAGTTCCCATTCATTTGGGCACACATTTGCAAACTCTAACACCACCGGTATCTTACTTACATCTAGCTTATCTTTTCTTATATCAAATACATGAGCTAAGTAAGTTATACATCCCTTCTTTATCATCCTTCTAATTATTACAACTAATATGACAATAGATAAGAAGTCTATCCTCTCACCCATAACTATAATCTTAGACCCATCTATTCTTCTAAGAGAAATCCTCTTTTTTATGCAATGTACTATCACATAATTCTTTGACAATTAGTTTATGACTATGATTAAGTCGAACTCATCGAATGGAAATTCAATGAGATCCATAGGAAATAGATGCCTTTAGATAGCTAAAGGACATCTTTTATACACTTTGTTGACTATAACATGTCAGCTTACAAGGTTGCTAACCATGATGTATATATCGAGCAACTCAAACTTTAAACCCCTCTCTTGTGCCTATGTGGTACATATATATGAGTGTGTAGGGCTTGGATCAATCAAAGCTAATATAGGTAAATCAAAGAGATAAGGTACCTACAATAACTTTAGCTTAGTCTGCCTTTTCCTTTGGCTTAATGGCAAATTATCTAGCCAGTGCTTTGGGCTTTACTCTATCCTCTATCTCAAATCTACCTCTCTGATTACCCCTTACTATATCTCCTCTATCTCCTCTCTGACTTCTAGTAGTAGTGGGTGAGGAAGCCTTATACAATGATGTAGCTACTGGCTTTTTTAGGCAATCCCTAACAAAATGAT
>CANXYI010969315.1:0-21975 GCA_948208565.1 Hura crepitans | reverse complement strand
ACCAAAATTTCCTTAAGCTTCCAAACAAAAATCTAAGGACATAAGCCTCCTTAGAATGAAGAAATCCCCTAGGAAATAAAATAAAAAGGAAGGAAAAACTTACACACACAAAGTTAGTTTCCCAAGCTCCTTCTATGTACACTTGAGGACTTCTTGAATTTTCTTAAATTTTATGGTTGCTTATTGCCTTTCAAACTTTTAAAGATCAATTTGCAACTCATCAATAGAATTTTTGGTGATAATTAGAGAGAGAAAAAAAGCTTAAGAAGCCATGAAAATAGAGGGGTGAAGGTGAGGATAATGTCGAGAGAAGGAGAAAGTGAAGGTGAGTGCTAAATGGAGGCTTAAGTGGCATAAGGGGGGTATTTATGGTGGCTGAGGTGGCTCAAGTGGTGACATGTGTCACTCGACCACCCAAAAAATGCTCGATTTAGGCATAAACTTTGGGAAATTTTAAAAATTCACTCAGACCTCCAAAAACTATTGTATTTGTTTTAAAAATCCTTAATTAGGCCTATTTAAAGGCTTATAAATTTTCACAGCCAATTTCCCTCGATAGGATAGTTAATTAACTTCCTCGATTTACATGTAAAACCTAAAATTAAGAAAAAGTAGCAAATGACCTCAGAATTTAAAAATTCCTTCAACAATGGTCTCAAGGGAATTTTTAACCTTCAGGGTATGGTATTTTTAGGTCTATCAAGGCACATCTTGGGTCATTCCTGGCCCAAGTCCATTTGAGTTTACGACCTATTAGATTTTGGCCTAAAATATTTTATTAGTTCTATAAAATATTTAAATTAAGTTATTTCATCATTTTCAAGTCCCTCAAATTTTCGTGTCTAATATACCCTACCTCAGGCCTTGTGAAGTTGACCTGGCACTCCAAGCACACTTTTTGAGCCTCAAAGGTACTATTCATAGAGCTTTGACTCATAGACATTACAGCTTTTCCCCTCTAAAAGAAATTTCATCCTTGAAATTACTTGGAGTAAAGAAATGTGGATATTGACTTTTTATCTGCTCCTCGAGTTCCCATGTTGCTTCTTCTGAACTATGGTGCTTCCAAAGTACCTTAACTAGAGGAATGGTTTTATTTCTCAACTGCTTCACTTCTCGAGCCAAAATTTGTATTGGTTCTTCATTGTAGCTTAGGGCTTGCTATACTTCAATGTCTATCACTGGAATTAGATGGGAAGCATTTGATATGTACCTTTTTAGCATTGAAATATGAAATACATCATGAATATGTTATAACTCAAGTGGTAAGGCTAACTTATATGCTAGTGGTCCCACTCTCTCTATAATCTCATATGGCTTGAAAAATCTAAGACTCAACTTCCCCTTTTTCCAAAATCTAAGCACTTTTTTCCATAGAGACACTTTCAAAAACACTTTGCCACCTACTGTATACTTAATATCCCTTCATTTTAGGTCAACATAGGATTTTTGTCTATTAATTATTGCTTTCAAACTTTCCCTGATATCCTTAGCTTTTTCTTCTACATCTTTGATCAGATCAACTTTTGAAATCTTGTTTTCCTTAACTTCACTCCAACATAAAGGAGTTCTACATCTTTTACCATATAGGGCCTTATACGGTGCCATGCCCAAATTGGCTTAATAATTTTTATTGTAAGCAAATTTAGCTTAGGACAAGTACTGGTCCCAACTGCCTTTAAATTTGATGGCACAACTACACAGCATGTCTTCTAACACTTGTATCACCCTTTTTGATTGTCTATATATTTGAGGGTAGAAGGTTGTACTGTAAGTCAGCCTAGTGCCCAATGCTTGATGCAATTTCTTCCAAAACTTTAAAGTGATTTGAGGATCCTTATATGAAATAATTGCCATAGGTACACCACAGAGAATGACAATCTCATCAATATATAATTTCACCAATCTTTCTAATAAGTAATCCATTCTAATAGGAATAAAATGAGCTATTTTAGTTAGTCTATCAACAATCACCTAGAGAACATCACACTTATTCTTAGTCATAGGCAATCCCATTACAAAATCCATTATAACCTTCTCCCATAACCATTCTGGTATTACTATAGGATGCAGCAATACAGAAGGAACCTGATGTTCAACTTTTACCAATTGACATGTCAAATATCTAGCCACATATTCTACTACATCTCTCTTTATACTTGACAACAAGTATTAAGACTTTAAATCTAAGTACATCTTCATACAACTAAGGTGTATAGATAAGGAGCTTTGTGTGTCTCCTTCAGTATCTATAACATCAGGTCATTTGTACTTAGTACATATAACATACCTTAATAATATAGACGTCCATCTTTACTTAATTCAAATCTTGTTGCCTTCCCTTCTTAACCTTACCTAAAATCTATCTCAACTATTCATCCTTCACCTAAGCTTCCTTTATCTATTACCTAAAATCTGGTTTAATTTAATGTTTGGTTAGAATAACATTATCCCTTTTATACTATAGTCTAGCATTCATGGCTTTCAATGTTACAATGAATTTCCTACTCAAAGTATCTACCACCACATTAGCTTTCCCAAGGTGGTAATCTATTAAACAATTATAATCTTTAATCAGCTCTAACCACCTTCTCTACCTTAAGCTTAACTCCCTCTGAGTAAGGAGATATTTCAAGCTTTTGTGGTTTGTGTAAATATAACACTTTTCACTATATAGATAATGCCTCTAAATTTTCAAAGCAAATAGAATAATAGCTAAATCAAAGTCATGAGTAGTTTAGTTCCTCTCATGAGGTTTTAACTGTCTTGAAGCATAGGCTACCACTTTTCCTCCTTTCATCAATCCATAACCTAATCCATTAAGTGAGGTATCACTATACACAACAAAGTCTTTACCCTGTTAGAGTTGAATTAGGATAGGAGCTTCTATCAACATCTTTTTCAACTTGTCAAAACTTTGTTGACATTTGGCCTCCCACTCAAATTCCATATTCTTTCTAATCAACCTAGTCATAAGGGCTACAATCATAGAAAATCCTTTCACAAATCTTCCATATTACCCAGCTAACCCAAAAAACTATGTATCTCTGTCACATTCCTCAAAGGTTCCCATTCTAATATTACTCTGAACTTGTTGGGGTCTACTTTAATACCCTATACTGACACTACATGTCCTAAAAAAGCCATTTCATTTAACTAGAAACATTTACTATACTTAACATATAGTTATTTCTCCATCAGAGTCTGTAGCACAACTCTAAGATGTATTTCATGTTCTTCTCTTGTCCTAGAATACATGAGGATATCATTAATGAATACCACATCAAATGATCTAGGTATGGTTGAAACACTCTATTCATTAGATCTATAAAAGCTACTAGAGCATTAGTGAGCATAAATGGCGTCACTAAAAACTCATAATGCTCGTAGCATGCCTTGAAAGCAGTTTTAGGAATATCAGCTTCCTTAATTCTCAACTGATGACACCAAAATCTCACATCATTCTTGGAAAATACACATGCACCTCTCAACTAGTTAAAAAGATCATCTATTCTAGGTATAGGATTTTTATTCTTCACTATCACTTTATTTAGCTGTCTATATTTAATGCACAATCGAAGTGACCTATCTTTCTTTTTCACAAACAAAATAAGGGCTCCCCAAGGGGAAGTATTGGCTCTAATGAAACCCTTATGTAGTAGATCTTGCAGCTACACCTTTAGTTCTTTCAACTCAGTAGGTGTCATTCTATAAGGAGTAATGGACATAAGAGTTATACCAAGATACACCTCAATCTCAAAATGAAGCACTCTCTATGGAGGCAACCGTAGCAACTCATCAAGAAACACATCAGGGAATTCAGAAACTATTGGGATCTATTTAAGAATTGGGGTGGAGGTATTGGTGTCAATGACATATGCTTGGTAGGCTTCACACCCTTTATGAATGACTTTTCTTTGCTATAACAACTGTGATGAGATTATCCAAAAGGATCCTTTGCAGTTTAAAGGGTCAACTTCTTGTGTTTATAATCCACTACAACCTGATGTTCAGAGAACCAATCCATTCCTAAAGTCACATCAAATTCATGAAAGGGTAATGTAATGACCCGAAGATCCAAACTCTCATGAATAGTACTTTTTGAGATAAATAGTGCTTCTCAAAACTCAAGTTGCACTAAGTGTATCAATAGGGAGTATTAATTGTGACTGAATTTTGGGCAAAGTTTAAAGCCAATCTAAAGTCATTTGGATGGTTAAAAATGCTAAATAAGATTTTACAGTAGTGTCTTGTGAATAGTTCCATAGGCAAAGCTGAACTATAAAATAATTAAAAAGTTGCTCAAAATAGTCTAGAAATATTACAATCTAATACTTCAATATTCCAAATAGACCATTGGCTTTGGAATTTGAATTTTTAGATATTGAGAAGTATTTTTATCAAGTTTTTGGCTAAGAATATATGTTAATTTTTTCAATTATCTTCATCTTTCGAGCCCGATTCTTTAGGTGTCTATGGTATTTGTATTTACCTAATTTTTGAAACCTATTTTGAGGAATTTTGATTCTTTTAGAGGGAGAAATAAATTATGTAGAAAAAATAAAATAATTTTTCAAAAACTATAAATACCTAAAAATTCTATTTCCTTCCACCATTTCATTCATTTTCTCTCTATTTCCCCTCTCCTTCTCCCTTAAAAGTTGACACCTCTCCTCTCTCCCTTTCTTCTCTTTTTTCTTTCATCTCTTCTACACCCACTCCAAAAAATGGGTCTTGAGAGATATAGCATCTTAAGATGAAACCATAGACACTAAGATCGCCTCGTTTGGTGGAGAATCTCAAGAGGAATCATGATTTCCTTCTTGAGGTGAATAGTGACTAAGTCATAATCGAGTAATTTTCTTTCCATTATGATATTTTTCCTAGGTGCCTTAGGTGCCCAAAAAGCCATTTATAAGGTCATTTTAATTTTCACTTAATTATTTGATTTTATACGGATTTTCTAAAATTAAACCAATTTGAATTTGTAGTTAAGAATTTGAATCGAGCTTTCTGAGGCAAAGAGAGAGCCTAAGAGAGCTACAAGCATACTTGACAACTATTTTTGGTATGTATAATCACTTTAAAATCAATGAAAATGCTTGGAAATCATTATGTGCATTTATGACATTATGTGCATTAATGACTATTAGAAGTGTAATGCATGAATTAGTTAAATATTGTTAAATGGTAATGTTGGATGATATAAATGTGCATTTTGTGAAAATGAGGCATAAATGCATTTATGTGTGCCTTAATGTAAGTTCATGTATAAGTATGGGCATATGGTAGTGGTCAAATGCCATATATGGCATAAATATGGATTTTTGCCATGTAATGAGACTTTATATGACTAATTTCTCTAAATACCGACATTTGGGTGGAAATTAGTGTATAGATGTGAGACATGGCTTTTATGTAAATGTTTGATGCATTAGGCATTATAAGGTATCAATGTATATTTATGATGCAGATTAAATGTGCTCGATATGAAAAGTGCATATATGGTGTATGTTATAGCCATATAAGGCCTAATGGTGCTTTAAATGGCATATTGAGACATTAATAAGAACTAAGATGCATAGATGTGTTTTATGATATTATTATGTGTTAATAAAGTTGTTAAAGATTTTTACACATACATTGAAGGCCTTATGATTGAGTGGGCCAAATGGTGCATGAGTTTTAGGCATGAGAATGCATGTGATGTTATATGTGATTGTTTGAGCTATTAAACCTAGGTAATGTGATCTTTTGGTGGCAGTAAGCTTATGTAAGCCTTAGTTGGCTACATGCTATGATTATGTGATTTGTGCTATGGGTATATATTTTTAGGCCTTGCTAATGTGCAAAATGGCCAATGAGATGAAATTATGTGACGATACGGTGTAAAATGTATAAATTACTTAAATGACATAATATGATGAGTTTAATGATGCCTATATAGTTATACAACCTAGTTTGGATAGGTTGACTGGTTAACTATGATTTTAGTAGCTGCTAGCTTACCTTCAGGTATGAGACCTATAGGGTCAACGTTCACGTGTCGACGAGCATGAGTCCTTCAAGCCAATATTTTTACATAGTTTTGGGTATGAGGCTTATGGGCCAATGTTTCTATGTACTTTTGAGTATGACACTTATGAGCTAATATTTGTATGTATCTGTAGATGTGAGTGTCAATGGGACAATGTTTTATGTACTTTTAAGTACGAATCCCTATAGGTGCAATGTTTTATGTACCTTCATGTATGAGGACTTTGGGCTAATGATATCCTCCATCCAGCATTGGATAGTTGTCTCTTTGATATGGGCATTTGTTAAACAATGTAAAGACTTTAAAATGATGATGTGATATAAAGATGATCTTGAAACCCAAAACTTAATAATTGTATGACTACGAGTCTACGACATGTAATGCATGTTATTAAGCTTTCTATAATTGCTTAAATGAGTATGTGCTTATTATAAGGAGATAAATGTGCATATTAAGCTTATGGCTCATTTTATTTATGTTAATGATAGTTATGTTTTGTATACGAACATAATTTGGCATGTGCTCATTTCTTGACATGCATGTATATAAAAAATGATGGTTTGCTTATGAAATATATTGTTTGCTTACTATTAAAAGCATGTTATACAATTGATATAAAATGAGCAATTGCATGATATAATTGGCATATTCATGTTAAAGTGATTACACCACTAAGCGAAAGCTTAGCATATTACTTTTCTTCCGATGCATAGGTAATTGAGTAGAAGATTGGAGTTAAAGCTTTTGCCCCATAGGAATAAACATGAAGATGATCTTTTTAGGTACTTTTTGTTTTCATTTTGTAAAATGGTCATGATGTAAATATAGATAGTGGTGCTCTTGTGATTCCAAAGGGATTAGGCCTAATATGTAAACATGGGTTAGTTTTGTAACTTAAAACTATATTTATTTCCAAAGCTTATTATTTCTTGCTTGACTTGTATGATATCTCTTAATGCTACATGTGAGAATGCTGCTAGTGATGAGCCTGAGGCTCTGTGTTATTTATGTTGATTGGTAGGTCAGGAGGACCCACTAGGAGTTATGTTGTGTTGTATATTATTTTAGAAGTGTTTTTAATAAGTTTACTATTTTGAAATGTGTCTTAGAACAACTGTTATATTGCTGAATTTCTGGCATAATGACCCTATTAGTTCCCTCGTAAAGAGTGCCTAATAGTTTTTAATGTTTTTACAACTTCTAAAGTCACAAAATCTTTTAATTAATAAAAGTTTTAATTTAATCTTGTTTTATGGATAGCAAAATCGAATATTGGTATGCATGCATTCACTCTCTTCAGGGCCGATGTACGGGTTAGGTAAAAGGCATCACACTTTAGTGGTATCAAAGCTCTAGTTTAGGCTTTCCTCTAAACCAGTGGGTTACACAAGAGCACTGTAAGAGTTGTAGTATATTTGCATCATAAAATTTTACATATAGGGTTCATAATTTATTTCTCTTACCTACAAATACAGAGATGAGTTGTAGTAGTACTTGAAGCAAATAGGAGGAAGTTGAGAGCCATGCTACAACAACTTTTGGACAAGATGAGGTATAACCAGAGTATGTGACCTCTAGTGATACGAGACATGCCAGTCATGGATAACAAGGTGAATGAGCTTGGCTATAGATGATCTTGGAGTTCATCAAGTAGGCTACAGTTGCTGTTGCTACTATAATTGCTATAGTACACACAGCTCCACCTCTAGCACCTCAAGAGTAGCAGGCTTTTTAGAAGACATACATAGAACCATTATTGAAGAATAGGGCTAAGTTCTTTAAGTGTGGGGAGCTAGATGAGTTGAGTAGAGCTGAGTATTGGCTAGATCAGATGCTTGAGATCATGTAGCAATTGAGGTGTCCTCAAGAGTAGTATATGACATGTATTACTTTCATGATGTCAGAGGAAGCATTGAAGTGGTGGGAGACCATTACAGAGGATAAGATGACTGCTGATCATAATTAGGAGTTATTTCTTCTAGAATTCAAGAAGAACATTGAGCATCACCTGGATTAGAAGTACTAAGAGTTCATGGACTTAAGGCAAAAGCACAAGACTATGTCTAAGTATGAGAAGGAGTTTGCTCACTTGAGTAAATATGCTAAGGCAGTGATGGCTATAGAGGAAGATTGCTGGAAGAAGTTTGTGAAGGGGTTAAACCTGGACATTATACAACAAGTCGCTCTAATGCAGATTAGGATTTTTTAGCCTTGATAACAGCTTGTCATACTATAGAGATGGTACATCAGCAGAGACATAAGAGAGATAACTTCAAGAAGAGATCATATAGCCAGAGATAAGGCAGTACTAGTTATACACCTGATAAGAAATAAAATGGGGGTTAATTCAGGCAATAACATAATAAAAAGTGAGAACAGTCTTAAAGGTTTTGATAAGGTTCTAGAGCATAGACCCGACTACAGAATTAGACATTACATGCTCCTAGATTTACTGCTAGTAGTGTTATGATATTAGAATATGAGACTTGCCATAGAAGACACCGAGGTATCTATTAAAAGACTACACTAGGAGTTTATTGTGGTTATGGCTCTAAAGAGCATTTCCAAAGAGATTATATAGTAAGACCATTAGAGTCATCACAGAAGAGGAATAAGTGAGACACTGGGAGTAGAGCTGGGGCTACTTAGAAGGATAAGTCAGAGAGTAAAGCTCCAGCTAGGTAGTATGCCATACGGGCTAAAGAGGAGGCAGATGCTTTAAAGGTTATAGTGGGTATTTTCTATATCTTTAATTTACCTACTTTAGCACTAATAGACTCGAGGTTAACACATTTATATATCTACACAACATGAGTTATAGATTAGGGTTTAGATTCAGATAACCTTGGTTTTGATATGATGGTTAGCAATCCTATAGGACAACACATCTTAGCGAACAAAGTATAGATAGACTATCCTTTTACTGCATAAGGACATGTTTTCTTAGTGGATCTCATTGAATTATTGTTCAATGAGTTCGATCTTATCTTGGGCATGGACTAGTTGTCCAAGTATCATGCCATAGTGGATTGAAAGATGAAGAGGATCACATTACAAGCTAGTGATAGGTTAGAAATGACATTGCTTAGTTAGAGATTAGGTTGCATGGCTAATACAGTATCAATAATTGTTGCTAGAAGGATGAAGCAAAAAGGTCATCAAGCCTACATTGCATATGTGTTTGACACTAAAAAGGAAGTATCAAAAGCAAGTCAGATTCCTATTGTGGTTGAGTTTGAGGATGTTTTACTAGATAAATTATCTGGTTTGCCACTAAAATGGGAGTTAGAATTTGGAATTGAAGTGATGCCAGGCATAACACTAGTTTCAATAGCTCCATACAGGATGGCTTCTGTAGAGGTTAAGAATTTGAAGATAGAGTTACAAGAGCTTCTTGATGAAGGTTTCATCAAATCGAGTGTTTCACTATAGGGAGCACCAATTCTTTTTTGTCATGAAAAAGGATGGTTCTTTGAGACTTTTTATGGATTACAAGTAGTTAAACAATATCACCATTAAGAACAAGTATCCTTTATACAAATTGATAACCTTTTTGATTAGCTTAAAGGGAAAGGTATCTTCTTTGAGATTGATCTTAGATTCGAGTATTATCAGCTAAGCGTGAAAGAGGTGGACATACACAAGATGGCTTTTAGGACTAGATATGGTCACTATGAGTTCCTAGTGATGCCTTTTGGGTTAACTAATGCACCGGTGGCATTCATAGATCTCATGAACTAGATCTCCAAGCAATTTCTAGATCAATTTATAGTAGTGTTCATCGATGATATTCTTATGTATTCTAAGGATCAAGAAGAGCATGAGAAGCATCTATGAATAGTTTTACAAATCTTGAGGGATGAGAAGCTCTATGCTAAACTCAGCAAGTGTGAGTTTTGGCTAGAAGAAGTTTCATTTTTAGGGACATATAGCATTAGTAGATGGCATAAGGGTCGATCCTAGCAAGATTCAAGCTATAATAGAGTGGACACCACCTAGGAACACAATTGAGATCAAGAGTTTCTTAGGTTTGGCTGAATATTATAAAAGTTTGTCGAAGGGTTTTCCTTGATAGCAGCCCCTATGACATGTCTTTTGAGGAAGGATGTGAAGTTTGAGTGCGATAACAGATGTCAAGAATGTTTTGGTAAGCTCAAGAATATGTTGACTGAGGCTCTGATTTTGGTTCAGCCAATGTCAAAAAAAGAGTTCACCATATACATTAATACCTTACTGAATGGGTTAGGATGTGTACTCATGAAGGATGGCAAAGTTATTGCTTATGCGTCCTAGTAATTAAAATCTCATGAGAAAAACTTCCCGACACCTAACTTAGAGCTCACAACCATTGTCTTTGCTTTAAAGATATGGTGGTATTATCTTTATAGGGAAAAGTGCTATATCTTTACTAACCACAAGAGTCTGAAGTATCTATCGATATAGAAAGAATTAAACTTTAGGCAAAGAAGATAGATAGAGTTGATTAAGGATTATGATTGCCTTATTGACTACCATCCTAGGAAAGCTAATATGGTTACAGATGCCTTGATTAGGAAGGCAATACATGTTAACTTGAAGCTGTAAGATGATGGTGGGTTGTTAGCTGAGCTTCAAGTCAAGCCAAGTTTGATGTAGCTAGTAAAGGATTCACAGAAGGATGATCATAGGCTTCAGAGTGTCATAGGTATGATCCAAGAAGGGAAGTCTATTAAGTTTGTGATCAAGGAGGATTGTTATTGAATTATCATGAGTGCTTTTGTGTACTAGATAGTAAAGATGTAAGACATCAGATTTTGCAAGAAGTGCACAATGCACAATATGCTATGTATCCTGGTAGTACTAAGATGTACAAAGATTTGAAGATGGTCTATTGGTGGCTAGGCATAAAGAGAGACATATCTGATTATGTGACTAGATGCCTTACTTGTTAGCAAGTGAAGGCCGAGCATCAAGTTTTTTATAATTTGCTACATCCTATTGCAATTCCAAAATAGAAGTGGGATCGAGTCACTATGGATTTTATGATGGGATTACTGATGACTAGGAACAAGCATGATTCTGTTTGGGTGGTGATCGACAGATTAACCAAGTCAGCTTATTTCATTCCAGCAAGAAAGGATTATTCCTTGGAAAAGTTAGCTGAACTATACATTAATGAGATAGTTAGGCTTCATAGAGTGCTTTCTTCTATTATTTTAGATAGAGATCCTTGTTTTACATTAAGATTTCTAAGGAAACTTCAAAATGCTTTAGGAACCAAGCTTAGTTTTAATATAGCTTTTCATCCTCAGATGGATGGTCATTCAATGAGGATTATTTAGGTGCTTAAGTATGACAACCTCCTTTTAAATTTACACACCAAACCCGAACGGGGGACATGCACAAGCAAAATGATATCCAGTTCTATTATCCAAAATTCACTAAAAATTTAAAACTTTATTTTAAAAAACATTCCTTAGCTCAAAGATGTATATAAACATTTAAAAAATCTTAGCATGTATTTTGAGGTAAAACCTTAGGGTCATTGTGTCAAAATTTGGTAGTATAATAGCCGTACTGAGACACTTTCCTAAATTTTTAACTACTCAAAAACACTTCTATATTATCAAACAACTCATCTCTAACTCTAATGGGTCCTCCTAACCCTCTAACCACAAGACAAATCACAATGAGCCTTAGGCTCTTCATAGTTAACATTCTCTCATACACTTTCATAATTCAACACACAATCATGCAAGCAACATGAAAGCAGTTGCAATAAACATAATTTGAGTACAAAAAAACTTGTTACCAAGCCTATTACAAACACAGATTAAACCCAATCCCTTCGGGATCACAAAATCACACTTTCTACTAGCCTATTACATTGAAATCACTATTACTATTATAAAATGTTAAAAATACCCATGCAGGGGTTATCTTTGTGCCTCCTATTATGCAAAAAGCTTTAGCTCTAATTTGCTGCCCTATTACCTGCACATTGCAAACAAGCAATGTGTTAAGCTTTCGCTTAGTGGTATAATCACTTTAACTAGTAAAAAGGTTAGCATAGCATGCACATATATATACAACATATGTCATTATCCATTTTAATATCTCCAACAACATTTTTGGTGACTTATGCAAAGTTGTACTTTTTAAGCAATAGTCATGCCTTTAGATATTATACATGCCAAATATTCCATAAACATAATATAACAAATTTTTAATAGGCTATAATGCACAACATACATGATATCATCATTTTAATAGCATGTAAGCCACCATACCATAATTCTGCATTACAAGGAATAATATCATATGTTTTCAGATCATAAAGTCCTTAATCACTTAAAGACTTATTTTCACATCATTTGGCCTCATGTTCGCATACATAACTATCCTTATTGGTACTTTGGGTTATATTAACATATATTTATCATTTATAGCCATTTGAATGTTAATAATAATATCTAAACACCTTAAGTTTGTTTTTAAGTCTTTTGGCCTACCTATGTCCGTTTGTTCCATATTGATGTCATTTAACACTTAATTCCAAATCATACATTTTTAAGTCATTTTGATTTGTTTAACTTATGCCTATATCAATAAGACAACTAACTAAGACTAGATAATAGATAACTTAGGCCCAAAGGCACTCGCACCCATAAGTACGTAATCTTAAGCCCGAAGGCACTCATATCCATAGAATAGTAACACATAAGTTCATAGGCACTCGCATCCGTAGATGAGTAACACTTAGGCCCGTAGGCACTTACACCCTTAGGTATATAGTCTTAGGCCTATAGGCACTCGCACCCTTTGGTATATAATCTTAGTCTTATAGGCACTCATATCCATAAATGCAGAACACTTAGGCCTATAGGCACTCGTACCCTTAGGTACATAATCTTAGGCTCGTCAGCACTCACATCGTCATATGTATAAATAAACTTAGGCCCAAAGGCACTCACGCTCGTCGGCACATAAATCAATGACCCATAGATCCTATACCTAATGGTATGTTAGCAGTTGCTAAAAATCCTAATTAACTTATCAACTTATCTCTACTAGGTTGTCTAACTATATAGGTATCATTAAACATGTTATCATATGTCATTTTAACCAATTTCACTTCTCATACCATTAAATTTACTTAAATGTACCATTGGCCTCATTGCACTTTTACACGGCCTATTTTTTACTCTTTTAGCCAACTTAAGCATATTGATCTATTACCACCCATAGGACTCATTTCCTAGATGTAATGGCATCAAATCACAATAATGTGTCAAAAAAGGTCAATTTCATATAATACAAGTCTCAAGTCAGTGCTTGACTCAATTCCATTCACCGTATGCATGTCATGACCTAAACATGCCTACACTTATTGGTAGGCTCACACAAGGCATTCGACAACTTATAGCATACACACACATTTCATATAACATGCAATCTCATATGGGATCAAAATCTTAATTAAAATGAGCCATATACATAATTTCAGCCATACTAATCATAATGTACCTAAATGCTCATTATATGTGCACTACAGGTCATAAATGGTTTGTGGACCATAAGACCAACTACTTAGCTTCTACACCATTTTACAACCTAAAATGAAGTATACTCATTCCATTATAGGTATAATTTATCAATTATAGGCCATAAATATGCATTATATGACTTTAAAGCTTAAATTGTCATAATGCCTCCTACACACACATAAGGCATTTTTACACAGTAAAGCCACATTCTATCTCATTTTAAGTCACATTCCCATTCATTGCATATCTTTTCAGCATGCATAGCTATATGCATGTATTACTAGGCACACGACACACAACATGACATAACCAATTCTAACTTGCATATTACATTCGTAAGCTAATCACTAACATTCTTATAATTCCCTCATATATAATCACACTCAACCATCACATTTCATGCATTTATCATCCCATTCATCATAAATTTCCATTTATAGCATTTTATTGCATTTTTATGAATTTAATTACATTTAATACTAATATGGAAATAATTACACAAAACATTTTTCATGCAATTTTGTACAATTTGAGGTGATTACATGTACCAATTAAGGTCATACAGGACACATGAAGTCGGCCTAGGCCTTTTTCTTGCCTCGAAAGGCTGAAGTTGATGTTTCGCCTATGAATTCAAAAGGGTACAAAATTCAAAAATTATTATAAAATAATATAAAAGTCAAAAAAATATTTTGGGCCTAGATATGAGCTCTACGACACCCTCAGAACCCATGAAAAATAAAATTTGCAAAAAAAATTATCAAGGTGTCGAGAAGTTACTATTCACCTCAGGAGGAATCTCAAGTTTCCTCCTGAAATACTTTGTCATTTTAGAGTTCTTAGCATCTGAAGACTTGTCTTGAGATGCTCTTCGATTCATAATATATTTTTAAGAATGGGACTTATTATGGATAGAAGAAAAATCAATGAAAAAAGAGGAAGAGGGTGTCAATTTGTTTTTTTGTAGGTGTTAAAGAAGGGAAAGGTTATGTGAGGGAGAGGAAATGGGAGGAAAAATCAATTCCTTCCTTTTTATAATTTCCACAAATTTAATTTTTTCCTTTTTCAAAAAATCATTATAATCGATAGGAGTGTTAGTTTTCCCCCATTTCTATCCCTAAAATTTAACTAATTCAAGACTTAAATCCTCCCAAAATATTGAGCCTAAATTATGATAAGAACTCGAAAAATTAATTCATTTTATTTCACAAAAATTAGATAAAAATAGTTCTCGAACTTGAAAAATTCCAATTCCAAAGCAATTTGACTATTTGGAATATTTGAGTGTTAGGTTGTAATATTTTTAGCTTATTTTGAGCAACTTTTTATTTATTTTACGGTTCAGCTTTACTTGTAGCACTATTCATAAGACATTGCTATAAAATCTTAATTAGCATTTTTAACCATCCGAATGACTTTGGATTGGCTTCAAACTTTGTTCAAAATTCTCTTATAATTAATACTCCCCATTGGTATGCTTAGTATGACTCGAGTTTCGAGAAATACTATTTATCCTAAGAAGTACTATTTATGAGAGTCGAGATTTTTAGGTCGTTACATTGAGGATATGCTATGAGAATATGCCATAGAGCTCAAAGGCAATTGGGATAAGTATATCTCTTTAGCAGAGTTTGCTTACAACAATAATTACTAAGCAAACCTTGGTATGGCTCCTTATAAGGCATTGTATGAGAGATGATATAGGAATCCTTTATGTTTGAGAGAGTTTAGTGAGCACAAGCATATGGGACTAAATTTGGTCAAGGATGCTGAAGAAAAGGTAAAGATCATTAGAGAAAGGCTAAAGGCTACTTCAGATAGACAAAAGTCCTATATGGGTTTGAAAAGAAGAGATGTCGAGTATGAAGTCTGTGACAAAGTCTTTCTCAAGGAATCTTCATGGAAAAAAGTGTTGAGGTTTGGTAAGAAAGGAAAGTTGAGTCTAAGGTTCATTGGACAATATGAGATCATAGAATGCGTGGGTTTATTAGCCTACAAACTAGCTTTGCCTTTACAGTTGCAATAGATTCATTATGTGTTTCATGTCTTGATGCTAAGAAGGCACCGATTGGACCCTTCACATGTGTTGCCAGTTAAAGAAGTAGAGATATAACTAGACTTGTCATATGAGGAAGAACCCATATGTATCTTAGGCAGAAAAGTTAAGGAGTTGCAGAACAAGATAATACCATTGGTCAAGGTTCTATGGTGACATCACAGCATGGAAAAAGGGATATGGGAGAGTGAAGCTCATATGAGAGAGTAGTATTTGCATTGCTTTAAACTAGGTATGTCAAGGATGACATCTTTTTTAAGAGGGGAAGAAATGTAATAACCTGAAGATCCCAACTCTCGTGAATAGTACTTTTCAGGGTGAATAGTGCTTCCTAAACCCGATTTGCACTAAGTGTACCAATAGGGAGCATTAATTATGAGAGAATTATAGGCTATGTTTAAAGCCAATCCGAAGTCATTTGGATGGTTAAAAATGCTAAAAAAATTTTTTTATGGCAGTGTCCTGTGAATTGTGCCATAGGCAAAGCTGAACTATAAAATAATTCAAAATTTGCTCAAAATAATCTAAAAATATTACAACCCGATACTTAAATATTCTAAATAGACAATCATCATTAGAATTAGAATTTTTAGATATCGAGAAGTATTTTTATCGAGTTTTTAGCTAAGAATATATGTTAATTTTTTTGATTTTCTTTGTCTTTCAAGCTTGATTCTATAGGTGTCTATGGGATTCGTATTTACCTAATTTTTGAAACCTATTTTGAGGAATTTCAATTCTTCTAGAGGGGAGAAATAAATTATGGAAACAAAATAAAATATTTTTTTAAAAACTATAAATACCCAAAAATTCTATTTTCTTCAACCATTTCCTTTTTTCTCTCTCCATTTCCCTTCTCCTTTTCCCTTAAAAGCAGACACTCTCTCCCTTTCTTCTTTTTTTCTATTTCTTCTACACCCACTTCAAAAAATGGGTCTTGAGAAGTAGAATATCTCAAGATAGAACTGTAAACACCAAGATTGCCTCATTTGGTGAAGAATCTTAGGAGGAATTAGGGTTTACTTCTTGAGGTGAATATTGATGAAGTTGCAATCGGTTAATTTTCTTTCCATTTTGATATTTTTCCTAGGTCCCATGGGTGCCCAAGAAACCATTTATAAGGTTATTTTAATTTTTGGTTAATTATTTGATTTTATATAAATTTTTTAAAATCGAACCTATTTAAATTCGTAGGTAAGAAATTGAATCGGGCTTCCTAAGCTCAGGAGAAAGCCTAAGAGAGTGACAGATCTACCTGAAGACTATTTTTGATATTTGTAATCACTTTAAAATAAATGGAAATGCTTGGAAATCATTATGTGTATTTTTTACATTATGTGTATCAATGGCTATTAGAAGTGTAATGCGTGAAGTAGTTAAATATTATTAAATGGTAATATTGGATGATATAAATGTGTATTATGGATGATATATGTGTGGCTTGTAGAGTCCGAATACCTTAGTTAAGCTTGGTACATGAATTGTGTGCTAGAATTACCTAAAATAAATGTATATGTAATATATGGGAAAAATGGTGTAAATGCCATTGTGTATGCTTACATGTGATGAAATGAACATGTGTGTGCTTATAGTAATGGTTAAATGCTTCATATGCGAAAATGACATGTTTTAGATGCATTTGTGGCATAAAATGAATGTGTGAGTAATGTATGTGAAAATAAGGCTTAAATTCATTTATGTGTGCCTTAATGTAAGTTCATGCATGAGTGTGGGCATATGTTAGTGGCCAAATGCCACATATAACATAAATATGGATTTTTGCCTTGTAATGAGACTTTATTGACTAATTTCGCTGAATGCCAATATTTAAGTGTAAATTGGTGTATGGATGCGAGACATGCCTTTTATGCATTAGGCATTATAAGGCATTAATGCATGTTTATTATATGAATTAACTATGCTCAATATAAGAAGTGCAAATATGGTGTATGTTATGGCCATATAAAGCCTAATAGTGCTTTAAATGGCACATTAAGGTATTAATGAGAACTAAGATATATAGATGTGTTTTATGATATTATTATGTGTTAATAAAGCTATTAAAGAGTTTTGCACATACATTGAAGGCCTTATAATTAAGTGGGCCAAATAGTGCATGAGTTTTAGGCATGAGAATGCATGTAATGTTATATGTGATTATTTGAGCTATTACACCTAGGTAATGTGACCTTTTAGTTGTCGTAAGCTTATGTAAGCCTAAGTTGGCTACATGATATGATTATGGGATTTATGCTATGGGCATATGTTTTTAGGCCTTGCTAATGTGCAAACTGGTCAATGAGATGAAATTATGTGATGATACAATGTAAAATGTATAAATGGCTTAAATGACATAATATAATGAGTTTAATGATGCTTATGTAGTTAGACAACCTAGTTTGGATAGGTTGACTGATCAACTAGGATTTAGTAGCTATTAACTTACCTTCAGGTATGAGACCTATAGGGCCAATGTTCACGTGTCAATGGGCATGTGGCCTTCAGGCTAATATTTTTATGTACTTTTGGGCATAAGGCTTATGGGCCAATATTTCTATGTACTTTTAGGTACAAGGCTTATGGCTATTGTTTATATGTATCTGTAGATGCGAATGTCAATAGGTACAATGTTTTATGTACTTTTGAGTATGAGTTTCTACAGGTGCAATTTGTGCTTACCTTCAGGTGCGAGGCCTTCAGGCCAATGATATCCACTATCTAGCCTTGGATAGTTGCCACTTTGATACGGGCATTTTTTAAACAATGTAAAGAATTTAAAATGATGATGTTATATAAAAATGATCTTGAAACCCGAAACTTAATAATTACATGACTATGAGTTTACGACATGTAATGTATGTTGTTAAGCTTTCTATAATTGCTTAAATGAGTATGTGCTTATTATGAAGAGATAAATGTGTACATTAAGCTTATGGCTCATTTTATTTTTGTTAATGATAGTTATGCTATGTGTACAAACATAATGTGGCATGTGCACATTTCTTAACATGCATGTATATCAAAAATGCTAGTTTGCTTATGAAATATATTGTATGCTTACTATTGAGAGCATGTTATACAATTGATATGAAATGAACAACTGCATGATATAATTGGCATATTCATGTTGAAGTGATTACACCACTAAGCGAAAGCTTAATGCATTGCTTTGTTTGCAATGCATAGGTAATTGAGCAGCATATTCGAGTCAAAGCTTCTACCCCATAAGAGTGAACAAAAAAACTCCCTTTATTAGGTACTTTATGTTTTCATTATTTAAAATGGTCATGATGTAAATATAGACAGTGGTGCTCTTGTGATTCTAGAGGGATTGGGCTTAATATATAAACATGGATAGGTTTTGTAACTTAAAATTGTATTTATTTCAAAAGCTTATTATTTCTTACATGACTTGTATGATATCTCTTAATGTTGTATGTGAGAATGTTACTTGTGATGAACTTGTCGCTCTGTGTTGTTTTTATGTTGATTGGAGGGTCAAGAGGACCAATTTGGAGTTATGTTATGTTGTATATTATTTTAGAAGTGTTTTTAACAGTTTTATTATTTGGGAAAATGTCTCGGTAGTGCTGTTATTCTACTGAATTTCTGACACGGTGACTCTATTAGTTGCTTAATAAAGCATGCAAAATGGTTTTTAATTTTTTTAAAACTCCTTAAGTCATGATATCTTTTAATTAATAAAAGTTTTAATTTAATCATGTTTTATAGATAGCGAAATTAGATATCGATGTACCTGTGTGCTCTCTATTCAGGGCCGGTGTACGAGTCGGGTAAAGGGCATCACAAGTAATTCAATCAAATCCATAGGAAATAGACATCCCTAAATTACTAAAAAACATTGTTTATATACCCAGTTCACATTCATACTCTATCCTATAAGATTACTGACTTGAATATCTATGTTTACATACCTATATTTTAGTCCTTTATCATATGCTTGAGTTATTCATACATAAGAATATGTCGATCCTAAGTCCATGAATGCCAAAACTTAAACATCAATTAAGTGAAATGTACTAGTAATGACATATGAGGCTATTGCTTCCTCATGAGCCCTAATAGCATATTGCATCATTGGTGCACAAGCTTATGATCCTATCCCTTGACTAACGCTAGGCTAATTGCCTTTGTGCTGCTTCTGTCCTCTACTTTAAGCTCCTACTATAGATGCCTTAGTATAGGCAACCTCTGGCTGTCTCTAAGGATACTCTCTTTGTTATTGATCTCGAGCACCACAAGTAAAGCACTCTCTCTTTCTACTCAACCAACATTGCCCCCAATGTCTTTAATTACAAGTATTACAAGTCAGGGGTCCATTCCTATTACTTGCTAGTCCTAGAGCACTAGTAGCTTGTGGAGGTGGTCGAGGTCTAACTATAGAAGCCTACTCAAAGCTCTAAGATTGAGTCTACCTCTGTGCCTGGTGCACTGACTAAGACTAAGATTGTGCTTCTCTTCTTCTCTTACTACCACCTAGGGCTGCACTAAACTGCTCAGTAGTGAACTCTCTCTTCATTTGAAAGAAATACCTCTTCTCCTATACCATCTCTTCCATATTATATATAGATGCTACTAATATTGCAAAATCTATAACCCTTAGGTTAGCTATCTGCATCTTCAGTTCTACATTCAAGCCTTTCAAAAATCTCTTACATTTCTCCTCTCATTAGGAATGAACTCCTCTACATGTCTTATCAATCTAGTAAAATCCTTCTCATACTTTAACATTGTTCTCTTACCTTGTCTCAAATCTTGGAACTCCTACCTCTTCTTATCCTTATATGAATCTAGAAGATATCTCTTTCTAAACTCCATTAAAAAGAACACCTAGGTGAGATCTGTTACTGCCTTCCTCTTCTTAATGGTATCCCACCAATGGAATGATTTTTCTTGAAGTAGAGAAGTTGTACACTTTAAGCTCTCTTCTCTGTACACTCTAGCTATTCTAGAATTCTAAAGGTTCTCTCTAATCAGTACTCTGCTCAAGCTACATCATCCTCTTTTATACCCAAAAAATCTATAGCTCCTATCTTTTTAATCCTCTTTAAAGGTGTCTTTTATGAAAGAGTTAGTGGTGGTGAAGGTACGAGAGCTAGTGGAGGAGGTGGGATAGCAGCTGTTGAAGTATGATGAAGCACATCCAGTATAAGCTGTAACAGTGCCAAGGACTCACATGTCTATGGTTGTGCTTATGTCTATTGCTATTATATAGCATCACTAGGTACTAGTAGGGCTACACTGCTAGCTTCCCCAAAACTATTGTAGGGGCATAACTAGCCACTTCTTCTCTTTGGTATTTCGGTATCTGATCACTCATCTTAATCAACTACAAAAAGAAATAGGACCTATATCCTCTTAGCAGTGTAATAGTTCAGAAAAATAACCCTGGACATTAGCAATCACATAAGACACCTAAGAACATAAAACTTATGCTCTAATACCACTCGAAGTGAGACCCCTTACTGGACTTCCTATGAAACTCGAGAAGCGATGCACTTCCTACTAGGTCACCAATCTTGAAATTGCTTTAGGTATGCTCTCCTTAACACTTAAAGACTATTTTAAAACTTTATCAGATATCACCATATTCATTAGTTTGTTTCTTAATCCTTTTCATATAAGGTGTAATAGACATAAAAAGCTTATTGAATAGACACTTCACATGTTAAAAAAAATTAGGCAGCACAATAGCTACCTGGGTGACATTCTAAAATTTTTTCACTTGTAAAATCACTTCTAACATTATCACCCATTTACCAACTTATTTTGGATCCTTCTAGTACCCTCAAAAATCTTATCACACATCAATAACATATCATAATCACAAAGGGCTTCAGGCCCACAGTCAAAAAAATAAATAAATAAAAACAAGCCATTCTAGATAGACAACCTATTTATATATATCACATCTATCCTTTTAATATATACAAACACAAACAGCCTCTAAGCATGCTAAACCCATAACTTATAGTGTTTACATGAGTGCTAACTGACAAAACAAATAAAAATACTTCTATGTACCCTTTATAGTCTATGTTGCTACATTGCATGATCTTCGAGGCTAGACTACTTACCTTTGCAACCTACGCAATAAAACATTGGTACGTTAAGTACAAACTCAGCAGTGAATCTAACACATTAAAATATTTCATATATAGGCACTCAAATGCAATCACAAGCTATGGATACAATGTAGAGATTAAATTCATGCAAGGCACTAATTCTAATTAATTATTCTCGCAATTCATTTAATTACAATTATGCTACTATGGTGAGTTTAATTAATTTAATTATCCTATGAAATGTCATCAATCAAGTCTGTAATTAATTTA
>CANXYI010969261.1:0-11340 GCA_948208565.1 Hura crepitans | reverse complement strand
ACACTTTCATAATTTCTCATTATAACATATGATTTCACACAATCTCTCTTGAATATAACAATGATGAAACCATTACAACATTTGTATTATATACATCCTCAATATTTTACACTATTTATAATTCATGACTTAAACTTTCTTAATATCCCATTTCATATCACAATCTATCTTTTACATAATTGCACATTATTCTATATATCACTTTTTATTTTATATGCATATCATTCCCTTTCCAATATACAAATCCCCTTGTTTGTACTATTTATTTATTATCATACATTTCTCCTACTAATAGTGACTAAGTATTTATAAAACTATCATTTCTTACATCTTTACCATTATGATTTGCAACAATTATATATACGCATACTTTATATTAATTACCTTGCATATATAGTTTATTTTCCTTGTATATATAATCTCATTTAATTCTTAATCACATCATGTATTCTATCTTAGCTTTCATCCCTTACATATATTCCATTTAATTTATTATTTTCTCTTCATTATTGTTATTATCATTATTCCAAATTCTTATTCATTTACTTACACATGTGTTTCTTATATTTCCTTTTATTTCCACATTTTTTATTTGTTTTATTTAATCACATTTACTTATTTATACAAATTCAATTACATCTTATGTATCTACTTCTTCAAGATATTAAACCTATTTCAATTAGTTTGATAATTATTTCTAAATGTCTTAAAATTTCTTATTACGTTTCCTCTTCCTTATGTATAGATTTCCTAAATAGTTATTTATTTATTAAGTTTATATTACATTAACACATGTAATTGCCATTTTGTCATATTTTACATTTGGTAGCATTCTCTTATTTCTTCATATTTGACCTAATACTTCCTTTTACTATATAAATTGTCATTCATATACAATTGCTTTGAATTTTCATGTCCTCTTTTTTTTTCCTTTATTTTAACTTCATAATTTCCTCAAATATTCTTTTAATATTTTTAATTAGATCTAATTCAATTTAAAAGACTATTTTCATTGTAATTATGTATTTCCATATATTTTTACTTCTTATTATTTATGTGTATGCATTACATTATTTTCTTATTGCCTCCTTATTCTTAATGATATACTTATGTTTATCCATGTACCACATATTATTCTATTTGATTTCATGTATATACATTCTTACTTTTCTTGACTCTAATATAGTTTAATTAATTATTTTCCCTCAATATATAATTTTATGCTCACTATCTCCCACTTACTCTAATCACTTATGCATATTATATAATAATACCTATTTAGATCCTAAAAATGCTTTATCATTTCCCTAATGCCACTTTTGGCCAAGCTTAATTTTTCTCATATAAGTATTCTCTTCCTTTGCTTGTGGATTTTCCATGTTTAATCATTCATTAAACACTAATTATTATATTTATTTCCTTTAATTAGTTTTCATACGACATTTCTCTCTTCCTTATAAATTTTGGCCTCACTAAATTTAGTTTACTTTTATTATACTATCACCTTTCTCAAGTTATTCATACATTTCTAATTATAACTAAGCCAAATGTATCAACAAATCACACATTTTTCCTCGGTTTCCTTTTTATATACCATTCAACCAACATGAGGTTTCATGGTTCTAAATTTTGTTTTCATCATTTCCACTTTTCTATCCTCTCATGTAAACTCTACTTACACGCCTAAATCATTACATTCCACATAACTTATCTTAACATCAAAATTCACTAACTTTCATATACATAAGCGAGTGTATTCCATAATAAAAGTTCATAGAATTAGAATACATATGCCTCTCATGCTTAAATCCATTAATCCTTCATCTTCTCTTCCTTAATTGTGATTGTGATTGTTGTGTTGTTAAGAATATGGGAATGATTATAAAGATCATGAGATGTGGTGCGATGATGCTATTATATAGAAGTGTTATTTTTGTACAAGTTATTATTAGGCCTAGTGTCACTGGACAACCATTATGTTGTTGGATTTTTGACATATTAATCCTAGGTAGTATATGATGATTATGTTTTGATTAAGTAAGAATTTAGGGAACATCACATGCTAAACAACTTCTAAATAAGGCATTATGTTGATAGAGATTTTAAAGTATCATGGATTAAAATGAGTTGGATAATTGGTGTATGTTGGTTTTTGCTCGAGTTCGACGATCGAATGAGGTAAGGGGTGTCACACTTAATATAATAAAAAATGAAAGTAAAAGGATTCAATATATAAAATTTTTAGTACAAGGACTCAATGTAGAAAAGCATGAAAGTTTGAGGATTCAAAAATGAGTTTTTCCTAAAAATATATTTAATATAGCATAAAAGTTATAAAATTAGGCAATAAATTGTAAAAATAAACTACATAAATGCAAATTACTAGAATAAACAATTAAAAATAAATAATAACTCTGGTGGGTAGGGCTAGGCTTGGATAGTAAATACCTCGTCCAAACTTGAAAAATTGTGAGTGGACTAAACTAAGTGGATGAGTACTTGGATTTACAGCCAAGTTTAGGATAAAAAGTTTTTACTGTGTACTAAGTTATCAATCTTTTCATGCCATTGCAAAATCCACCATATAACTCATGGCTTCCATTCTCTATTGTCTTCCACCATTTATCATCGGTTATTTTATCTTAATTCTTCCATTCATCTCGTGCTAGTAATTTCTTCTATTTAATATTTCATCTTTTTCTTTTTTTCATAAATGTATTTTTCTTTGTTAATTTTTGCTAATTTTAGTTTTTAATTCCAGTGACTTCTTATTATTAAAATTAAGTTGATAATATTAGAGGAATTGAAACTTTTAAGTTGATACTTGTAACACCCCCTTACCCTAATACACTCTTAGAATAAGGATAAGGAGATGCTTCACTATAGACATTGACTAAAAGTCCGATAGCATAATCATTGTCCGAAGACCAATCAAAGTTTACCTGTGAAAACATTTTCGTATCCTACTACTAGCAACAAACCTACAACAACACATAATACACAAGCATAAAAATATTATACAACCCCAACACCCCAGAGGATAACTCAAGGATACAACTAAACTCTCACTCAAAGAAGGGAGAGTTTTTTATGGAACTCGAGATACACATATATCAACCTTTACCTTCTGTCAACACACTTTGTCCCAATTTATCTCACTACTTGTCTTGTTATGTATATATATACAATTACAAAATAAAAAATAGTCTACTTTGTTGTATCTTACACATACATCTCAAATTATATTAAACGATCCATCTTGACAATAATGCATGCCAAGACTATGCTACATGAATGTCCTCTTCAGCATTCCTCCATAGCCTGCACATGATGTAATAATCGTGTTAATATACTACTTACAAGGATTAACACATTTAACATTTCAACTATCATATTTATAATTCCAGAAACACACACAGACACTTAAATGAAGTAAATGCTCAATCGTGTAATCAACTACAGAAGCGCCTTATGATAAAAATATGAGATGTGTGTTGTGCTGCACTTATTTCTTATCTCAATTAGGTATATTGTCATTAACATAGTGTCAAACATTCTATGTTAGGCATGTAATAGTTATACGCATGATGTTTCTTAAACACATCTGCTACCATGTTTTATTTATGCTGTAATACATGTTTCACATGCTAAATACATGCTTAATTGTAAGCTTTCATTAAAGAATTACTTGCAAATAAATGCATCTTTTCTATTGTATGCATATAAATTCATAACATATCTCATGATTCCACTCAAGTTATTTATATCTCATGTTAATGCTACTTGACCTAAGCTAGGTTAGGTAACACACTCTTAGAATGACCCTGAGGATGGATAAATGGTAGCTAATAACTAAATCATAGAAACTGGGACAAGGGTGGGCTTACCCAACCCCTTTGCCCTTCTCTAAGGCTAAAGCCAAAAAAGAAATCTTAAGATCTATGTGTTAGGCTATATTAAATCATAAACACAAATGGCACTAGTGCTAATTCTCATAATCTATAAATCTGCTTAAAACCCTCTCTGGCATGCCAAAGCTATCCTATCCTGGATTCTGTAAAGGTTTATCACAGGCTCTTATGTATTCATTGTTACATTTTATTTTTAGATTGTTTTAGCTACATGTACAAATGTGTTGCCTTCACCTTCAAGGTTTTCTTTAAATACTTTCAGTAACAGTTAGAATTACACAATTAACTTTCTATGCATGATTCGAGTTTTACAAATGTGTAACCAAGATATGTTATTCATGTAAGATATTTAATCCATCTATATTAATTAAACATTCACCACCACTTGGGTATAGCTATACTTTGCAAAACTTATTAATGCATATGTATGTAAATCATATAACAAGAACTAATATGCAAAAGAAAGTTCATACAACATGAGATGCATATATCATTACAAGTATAACCTTTGTGTAAAGGCTAGAAGATCTTACCTTTCTATTGAGCATTCAAGAGAAACTAGCATTCATAAGCAAGTTGATTAAACTTACTAGTATGCATATTTATTAACTGAAATTCTCTAGTTTTCGGTTAAGTGTAGCCTATACAATACTTAAATACATCCTTTATTCACTAAACAAAGTCCTACAGCTATATGATTAACTCTCATTATTGATAATTATAATTATGTCTTAAACATTCCTCTACATATAAGTGAAACTACAATAAAGTACCTATATATCCATATATACACATTTAAAAACCCCTTTTATAACAAAATGTATCTTAGGTCTTAAATGAAGCATTGTCACTAACCAGACATCTAACTATTAGAGAAGTAGAAAGTGCAGGAAGGCTTATCTCCACTTTTCATCCACTCCTTATCCTTGCCTTGATTCATAACTCCCTTGTGTCTCAACTTTAGAAGATCCAGCTTCTATCTACTACCTTCAAAAGCACTTGCTTCTTCCATTATGGCTCGAAATCCACCCTACCCCTACTCTTGCTCCTTTGAAAGTGTGACTTCTTCCCTTGCTTTGGCCACTATAAGTCTTTTTATAGTCCCCATCTCTTTTTTGCAGTCCACTCATTTCCTCAATTACATGTTGCAATTTTAAGTCCCCTTGACAGCTTAGAAATTTCTTTATTGCTTGAATTATAACCAAGTCATTATTCTTTTTCTATATTCCAAAATGAGAAGCTCGATCTCCTTACAACCTGATAATCCGAAATATCAACCTAGCCTAATAAGTTTAAATCCCTCTTTGTTCACCACAACCAATATCTTCTCCCTTACTACTATCCAAACCTTATAGCAACTCTCATTTTCCTCATGTGTTTACTACCATTGTAACATTAAAGTGCTGTAACCAGCTTATAATTTGCATCCCTTACTACCGCCATTAACCTCAACAATTACTTTATACTACCCTTGCTAAAAAATTCCTCCTTTTTATAAATAATGCACACACACATATGTGATAGTAATGAAAATCTTTCATCACAACTGTTACAGTAGGTAGACACCCATACCTACTCACAAACCAAATGCATAGCAACTATACTCTAATAGTTCAGTTAGTAACCAAACTCAATGCTTAATTCTATCAATACCTTTCACCTAATCTTACTTCAATTACAACTCCCACCTCAACAATTAAGTCCCATCTACCATAAACTCTTTTAACTTAATTTAAAGGATTCAAAGTAGTGTTGTACTTGCCAATTCACTCGGGAAACCTCTCAATTAGTTTATAAGAATTCCAGTCCGACACTATATTGTTCCTAAACTCAAACTCAACTCCATTTTCTACTAAAGATGACTTCTTTAACATGCAATTACCTCATATACCTCTGTTCAACCCAACACAACAACCTCGGCAGCCTTTTTTCCCAAAATTCAACCTATCACTACTTTTAGATTCTCAAAATCATTAGTTAACGTTTGTGTTGTTGCCATTTACTCCTTATTTCAGTTTCACTCACCTTATGCTTCTGCTTACACATCTTAGGAATCCCAAATCAGAAGGTTTAAATTAAAGTCCTCCTTTTGCTACCATATTTTGATTTCCATTTCTCCATTTCATTCCTGTCTTCTTCTATTTCTCGATTTCTTTCTATTTCTTTTTTTCTTCCTTTCTTTTCTTTTCTCATTTTCGGTCTCCTCCTCTTTCTCCTTCTCAATTTTTCTCCCATTTTTTGCGATTCTTTCATTTTGCTACCTTTAAACAAAATTGAAATCTCTAAATTTGAGGCGCCTTAAACTAACTTAATATCAATTCTCCTTATTAGTCCTTCTCTTTTTAATTCTTTTTTAATTAGGTCCCTAATTTGTAATCTAAACCAACTCGAGGCTTATTCCCTCACAAATTCTCATTCTTTATACATCAACCATAGATACATCCTTCCTTTATTATTTTCCCCCGATCTATACACCATTTAAAATCCCTTCCTGTATTAAATCTTATTTATCCTCATATTAATTATTCTTGCAAACCAATATACACACATAGTTCCTTGATCAGCTCCGTTTAAATTAATATCCCATATCCCAACATTACCTTTAAATTCCACATTGTAACATTTTATACAAATCTATTTGATCCTTCGATCATTGGGGTGTTATAATCTTAATGAATCTATAGATGCTTTTGATTGGTATATTGTAAACCACTTTATTTATTTTTAAATTTTAAGATTTTAAAATTTGTCTACACCATTTTTTACTATTTGATGTATTTAGGCAAATTAGTTAATGTAAATCATTCTAATTAAATCTTTTGATGATGATGATGATGTTATTTTAAGAAAAATATATTTTTTAAAAAATAAGTTATTTTTAAAATTTGTACGAGTTATCGACATATAATAATGTTGAAATATATAAATATTTAAAAAAATATGAAATTAAAATTTAATTTAATAATTTAAAAATTAATTTGATTTTGTGAAAAATAAATTTGATTCGACAACTCGACTCAATTTGAATTCAAAGTGATCCAAATAAAAAATGATTCGATCTGAAAATGAAAATAATCGGTTCGATATTAATTATGTCAGAACCTATATGATCCGAGTTAAACAAAGAAAAAGATAGGAAAAAAGATTGGAAAAAATAAATGGTCATAATGGAAAAATTTTGTTATTTTTATTATTTTCTTTTATTTTAAAATTGAAAATTAACATGAAAAATTTTTATTTTTTTTCACTCAATTCTTTATTAAAGATAATTTTTTTATGACTCTCAAAAAGTGAGATGGATGGCAAGGGTTCCTTCTCATTTAATTAAAGGGCTCGAGTTCGAGCCCTGAATATATGGCACTCTTAAATACTTGGAGAGAGTGCGCTTTTGCCTCCCTTTTGTGGGCTTGTCCGATAGGGCAGAGCATCAATCGAGTCAAGTCAAAAATCGACCTGAATTGACATGAACTCGAACTTTTCTTCATTCTCTCAACCAAAGTATATTGCGTGTCCCAACCCAAACTCCCGAAAAAATTCAAAAGACGGCCCGAACTCTTGAACGACTCGAACTTATTAAAAAATTTTCTTATACTTGTCACCATATAATATCTTAGTGCATGACAATTATCTAACAAATTTTCAAATAATTATACAAGTTCTTCAAAAAAAAAAAAAAGAAAAATATTCAATAAATTATTCAACAAATAAAATTGTACATGACAATTAAGAATAAAAACTTAATCTCTAATTTTAAAAATTCTAAGCATATTTTCTTTATTATATTCTTCATTTTTTTCATGATAAAAAAATAATATTTAAATTAAGTGTGCTTTTCAAAGTTAAAAGTTTAGAGATTAACACAGTAACAATCCTTCTTTCTACTTTTTCACATATAAATTACTTTTTGATTTTTAAATTTTTAAAAAATAAAATAACTATTGACAATAATTGGGTCTGGTTATTCGACTTTCACTTGAATAAATCCAACTTGAAAACTCAAAATTTTAATTTTTAACCTAACTCTATCTAAATAACTCAAGAATTTGAAAAAATGAATCGGATTAATTGGTTCAAATTTTCTACATCTTCAATGCGAATTAAAATTAATCAAATTAATAGATTTTAAATACTATGTACATTATATTGAAAAAAAAAAAGATAACTTCCATCGCTACAAACACAGTAACTAAACAAACGCTGAGATTAACCTCTGTTTGTTTGGTGTTTTTCTATGATTTCTTAATGAATCATATTCTACATAATTATATTTATTTACATAGTTAAATCGTACGCTATAATTTTATTTCAAAGTTTTATAATTATGAAAAATAGTCAAAATGCAAACAACCAGAATCGATGATTTTTAGCCGTGCAACTTTTTAATTTTCAACTTTAACTTAATATACCCATTAACTCTCCAACCTATTTATAAAATCAAATTTATAATTTATTTAGATAATAATTTTATATTTTTATTATTTAAAATATAATTATAAAATTACAGCTAATTATACAATATTTTTAAACACCATGCATTATAACACATTATAAAATCATCCCATATAATTTTAAAACAGTTCGTGAATAAATCATGAAAAACCGTACTAACTGACCTGGATAGGAACTATCGCCTCTCGATTACGTAGTTGAGAAGGCGGGGTGACTCGGCTGGCAACGAACGAAGCCAAACTTAACCGCCAACCCAAAGCCTATACACGCTCTCTGTCCTTTCGAACTCCCACAACAAATCTAGAAGAAGATGGCAAACGAGAAATCTGTTATGGCGGTGATTAGGGCCGCAAGGCCATCGTTTCGAAACGATGCAGATAAAGTAGCTTTTGTTGTACACACCTCTTTCCTCTCTGCCGGTTACGTTCTCACTGCTACTGGACCCCCTGCCTTTTCTGATACTGCCTTGTATTCTTCTTCTACTGGTATTTACCATCGCCCTCTCGAATTTTATTTTTTGATCATTATCTTCCTTCCAATTGGGGGAAACTGAGTAAAGTTTTCTCCTGCTTGACATTTGCGCAGATGAGGTAGGGATTGACCACTGGAATGATTCGGAAAATGAATACGCATTTGTTTATGTGAATCCGGACAAGGATTCGAAGAAGGTTTTAGTCAAGTGTTTGGTGATAAACGATAGATTGCTTGTTGATGCTTTGGCTGATGGGTCGCCAGAGCCGGTCCATCTCGAAATCCCGTACGCTTTTTTCTCTATAATTATTGTTATTTTGTCCATATTCTTATGGGAAAGAAATACGGTTGCGCTTTTATTTACCGACTGCTTGCTTGGGTGATTGTTGCAGTATTGGGGATTTTATAGGGAAGGATGGAGGCTCAAATTTTTTAGCACAGTTCAAACATTTGGATAAGCTTGTTGAGAAGCTGAATGACCGGATTTTTTCTAAGTTGTATGGTTCTTCAAAAGCAAGTTCATCTGGCAGTCAGCCAAGGTAATTGTTTTTCTGTGATATGTCCACCGGTTGTATTTTTTAAGATGAAAAGCTTAGGAAAAGTAGCTGTTTGCCATTTGATTATGATCATCAAAATTGAACTGCGAATGGTAAGTTCATCTGTGATTTTATCCATTTCACTTTGAATACTTGATCTCTTCAGATGTAGTTTCACCTAAGGGTAATCATCTATTGATGTGCTTTTATTGGATTTGTTTTAATTGTGTATTTGCAGTTCTGGAACAAGTGATGGGTTAAGGCATGGCATAAAGGAGCCTGGTATTCAGATTACGGGACCAACAGGTCCTCAAATTCATCCTTCAGGGTATGCCGTTATGTTATAGTGTTGTCCTTTCATGTTGTATTGACTGATTCATGTAGCCTGTAGTCTACTCTCACTAATCTCAATTTGAATTGTTTTCTGGAACTTTCATCTGTTGTGATAGAATGCAATTATTCAATTTTTCTGCTAGTTTTTTTTTGCTGTGAGTAACTCTCTTGTCGAAGTTAATGTTTAATAGAGAAAAACTTGTGGTATCAAAAAATGGGACTGCTGTTGAATTGCAGTTATTTATGATCTGGGTTTTTGAAAACCAGTCAGTAAGATATTGATTGAACTTCTCATGGTCTGTTGCGTGCTCATGAAATTCAGCAAAAACATGACATAGGGAGTATGGTTTGCTGAAAAGAGGTAATATATGAGATGTTTGCTAGCATAACATCGCATTTATTCAAAGGAATGTTTGGAATTAATGATAACATTTTCTAGCTATGATACTGATTAGGTCAGGTTTTGGATGTTTATGGAAGGGCGATAACACTAAGTAAGGAAAAAGAAAATGATGTAGCACTTGCTGAACAATCTGCTCACTGGTACTTTTGTCGTGGGACAAATTCAAGTAATTAATTGCTATTCAATTTAGCGTACTCCACCTGTACTTCGCAGATCATGAAGTTTAAGCTCTGCAGAGAAGCATATGACTTCCTCATTGCAAATTAGAAGTTTAGTATAAACTTTATATTACCTAAAAGTAAAATTCTAATTGTTAACCATCCCTCGGTACAAAAAACTCTCAAGATCTGTCTCCATTTTCATAAATAAAAATAAAATTCTAATAATTCCTAAATTTGATGTTAAATTTGAGGTATCAATGGAAAGGGTTAAAAAAAAAAAAGCTTCCTTGAGAAATAGGGCACTAATAATTTTAGATTGTTTTGTAAGCTTCTATGTTTATGTATTTTATGAGATAGCTGTTTGTGTAGCTTGTGGACTTCTATCTGAATTCATGCTTCACCTTTTTCTCATTAGGCATGTTAACAGGTTAGGGAGTTGTGCCTTAATAGGCTGCATCAGGTTAAGACTATAGAAGACAAGGTTCCTGACTTTAAACTAGCGTGTCAATGCATCATATTTTGTTGCGTCTAGTAGTTTTTGCTTTATTCTATAATGTTTATCAAAATTTGCACATATATTTTCTATCAGAATTCATCTTGAAGAAATCAAGAAAATGGGTTTACAGTTAGGTCATTGGCCTTTATAGGCAGCACAGTATTCAGGGCTATCTTAGATTGTTAAGCTTATAGTAGGAGACCAAAGGACCCTGATTCCTGACATTAATCTTACGAAGTGACACTGGATTGTGTCCAGTAACCTTTGCTTTTTCTTTTTCCTCTTTTTTATCAGCATCATAATAATGTTATGTTTTGCATAGTGTACTTTGTTTAGCAATTCTACTTAGAGAAAAGGGTTCTCAATTCTCATAATCTATTGGCATTCAACTCATAAATCGTTTCTGATATCTTGCTATTAAGATCAGGAGTTTCCCATTCATGATAATCAAGCTTTTTTAATTTTTTCTGGGAAATCTAATTTGTGTTTGGTCAGTTCTTTAGCTCTTAAACAGAAAAATTAGTTGCTTTTCTTGTTTTAAAAACTCTTAATGTTTTTTATTGATACAACATGTTCATTG
>CANXYI010969243.1:0-11608 GCA_948208565.1 Hura crepitans | reverse complement strand
TTCCCTTTATGTTTGTCCTGCTAAAATTCTAGCTAGTTTGGGAATCAAGAAAGAAGATCTATTGCCTTTTAGCATTACTGTAAAAGCTTATAATGACATCAAGAAAGAAGTAGAAGGATCCTTCATGGTCAAAGTTCAAGTTGGACCAATTATGGATGAAGTCAAATTCACAGTGATTGATATACTAGCCACATTCTCGATCCTTTTGGGAAGAACCTGGTTCCATAAATTAGGGGGAGTTCCCTCTACCCTCCATTAGATAATTAAATTTCCACAAAAGGCAACATTGTTAATATAAAGGCTAAAATTGATCATGTTGTCTTCACTTTGGCTATCACCAATCATCCTTTCAATTGGTTTCATATTGTAGGAATTTATAAAGATTACATGGATTTGGCTATATCTAAGATGATGAAGCAAATGGATTTCTTTTTGGGAGCTGGTCTAGGGAAGAATTTACAAGGTATTACTGAGCTGTTTTAACCACACACCTAGAAGGATACCAAAGGTTTAGGTTATGATCCAAGTGAAGATAGTAGGCTGAAGAAGAGCAATTCACTCCAAGATTACTTTATTAAGCAAAAAGGAACCAAATATGAAGGAACTCCAGAACCTACCATACTAGAAGGATGTTACAAGCCAGGGTTCAAAGCTACTAGTGGATGAAGAAGTCTACTCTGCCATTTCTAAGGACATACCTAAAATAGAAGATGCTAATTTATTTATTGATGAATTATATCTTTGTGACCTCTTTGAGGCAAATATTTATCTTTCTAATAAAGTGAAAAGTGAATTTGCTTATTTTTGTGACCTTTCTCTTGATGGTAATATGTATCCACATGATCATTACATGAGCATTTTTTACATTAATTGCATTAAAACTAATCCTTTTAATCTTAGGACCAACGAATAACTAAAGAATGTATTAATTGCCTATGATACTACTATCAAAGAAAAGGAAAAATTCGAGAGATTACTAAAAAATATGACAAGATTTTTGCTTAGAACTATAATGACATGCCAGGTATCGATAGAGAAATCGGAGAGTATGCCATACCAACGCATAACCACATTACCCCAATGTGACAAAAGCTCAAAAGGATGAGACCTGAATGGGCAAAAAAAGTAAAAGAAGAAGTAGTTAAGCTGCTTGACGTGAAGTTTATTGAAGAAATAGTATTCCCTATATGGCTTGCCAATATAGTACCTATACCCAAGAAGGATGGTAGGGTCAAGATGTGTGTGGATTATAGAGACCTAAATAAGGTATGTCTAAAAGATGACTTTCCCTTTCCACACATAAATGTGCTAGTTGTAGTGCAGCTATGGCCGCCATATACTCATTCGTTGATGGGTTTTCTGGATATAATCAAATTCTAATAAAGGTAATTGACAAGTGCAAAATGGCTTTCATAATAGAATAGGGTACCTATCATTACAAAGTTATGCCTTTCGAACTAAAGAATGCTGGGGCAATATATCAACGGATGGCCACTAAGCTATTTCATGACATGATGCACAAGGAAGTCGAAGTGTGCGTGGATGACATGATGGTGAAATCCATAGAAAGAGAAGGGCATTTCAAAGCATTAGAGAAATTTTTCCAAAGGTTAGACTAGTTCAATATGAGGTTTAACCCAAAGAAGTGCATCTTTGGAGTCACGTTAGGGAAGCTGTTAGGATTCATAGTAAGCAATAGGGGGATTAAAGTTAACCCAGATAAGGTAAAAGCCATTTTAGACATGCCTATACCATAGTCTGAGAAAGAAGTGAGGGGATTCTTAGGCAAGATTCAATACAATAATAGGTCCATATCTAAACTCATGATTATGTGCGAACCCATATTTAACCTGTTATGCAAAGGCCAACCAAATGAATGGAATAGTGACTGTGAGAAAGCATTTCTATCCATTAAGAAGTACCTGGTTAACCCACCAGTTTTAAGACCTCCAAAACTAGGCAAGCCTTTAATCTTGTATCTCGCAGTGGAAAGGTCATCAATAGGAGCATTGATTATGCAAGCTGACGATGCTGGGATAGAAAATGTAGTTTATTACCTAAGCAAGAAGCTACTCCTTACGAGCAGAAGTATACAAAAGTGGAAAAGATATGTTTGGGGATGATTTAGGCATTAAAGAAATTGCGACCCTATTTTTAACCCTACAAGGTGGAAGCAGTAACGAGATATGACCCACTTTGATACTTACAATCTGCTCCATCATTGGTAGGTAAGATGAACAGTGGATATTGCTCCTTCAAGAATTTGATGTCTCTTATATTAGCAAGAAAACCATTAAAGGATGAGCTATAGCTAAATTCCTAGCCCTTTACCTAATCAAAGAAAAATAGGAGGAATACAAATTTCTATATAAACACCTGGGGGCAATATATCAGGAAGGATGGAAAATGTTCTTCGATGGAGCTATCAACCAAAGAAGAGCGGGCACAGGAGCATTGATCAATAGCCTAAAAGGCGAGTAGATATTTCTAGCAAGGAAGTTAGAATTTTTAGCCACCAGTAATATGACTGAATATGAGGCATGCATTTATGGTCTAAAAACCCTCTATCAACTGGGGGCCAAGGTGGTTGATGTTTACGGAGATTCAATGTAAGTAATTCAATAAGTTAAGGGTAAATGGGAAGTCAAAGATGAGAACCTAGGCAAGTACATTAGAATTCTCATAGACCTAGTCAAGGGATTTGATCAATGCATTTTTCATCACATCCCTAGAGAACAAAACCAAGTCACAAATGCTCTAGCCACCTTGATGTCAGTGTCAACCCTTACCAAGAGAGACTTGTCCTGGCCCATGTATTTCAATAAGATAAGGTTCCCCACCTACACTGGAATAGTTAGCTCTACCATTAAACAAAATCATACTTAATTACCTTAGTACCATGACATACAAGCCTACTTGGAAAAAGGACAATACCCTAACGGTGCATCCGAAAGAGAGAAGAAGGTGCTCTAAAAGCTATCCACTTAGTTTATTTCATTTCAGGGTATGTTATATAAAAGGCAGATAGATGGGATACAACTTAGATGTATAGATGAGTTAAAAACTCAAAGCGTTCTCAAGGAAGTACACGAAGGGCTGTGTGGTCCACACATGAATGGTAGAAACCTAGCAAAGAAGATTGTGAGACTAGGATACTACTAGTTAACCATGGAGTTAGATTGTTGCAACTTTGTAAAAAGGTGTCACAAATGCCAGGTGTACAGGAACCTGAGCCATTTGCCACCTAAAGACTTAACCAACCTATCATCCCCATGGCCCTTTTTCAGTGTGGGGAATCAACATAATTAGAGAAATAAGACCATCAGTAGCTAGAGGACATAAGTTCATAGTGGTGGTGATAGATTACTTCATGAAGTGGGTAGAGGCTGAGGCTTTCAATAAATTAGGGGCAAGACAGATGGGGAAATTTATTGAAAGAAATATTATTTATAGGTATGGCCTATCACAGTAGATTATTTTAGACAACAGAGTACAGTTTTAGGGAGAAACAAAGCCATTCTTTTAGAAATATAGAATTCAACACCATAAGTTTTCGCCATACAGACCACAAGCTAATAGAGCAGTAGAAGCTGCTAATAAAAATGTCAAGAAAATTTTGTAAAAGATGGCTATCACCTATAAAGACTAGGCAGACATGCTATCATTCGCATTATAGGGGAACAAAATGATGGTCAAGACATCCACTCAAGCTATGCCTTATTCGTTGGTATATGGCATGGAAGCAGTATTACCGATCAAAGTAGAAATACCTTTCTTAAAGGTAGTATTAGAGGTAAACATACCAGAAGCAGAATGGGTTAGAAGCAGGTACGATTAATTAGTATCAATGGAAGAAAAGCGACTCAAAGCTCTCTATCATATGTAATTATACTAGAAAAGAATTGTAAGAGCCTACAAAAAGAAAGTCAAACCTAAAATCATAAAAGAGGGCGATTTGGTACTCAAGCAAGTCAGGCCATTACTATCCAACCCTAGGGGAAAGTTTAAGCCTAACTGGGAGGGTCCTTACATAGTGAAGAAGACATTCAAGCATAAAGGCATCAAGATCTCGGACTTATAGGGTAATAAGTTTTTAAAGCCCATCAATGTAGATAGATTGAAGTACTTTTGCTAAAAAACAGAAGTCCACTAAGCTAAAAACCCGAATAGGGCAGCTTAGGCAAAAGTTAAGACACCCTAATGAGATGAAAACCTTGCAAGGCACTTCATGCAAAAGTCAAGGGATAAGAGAGAAAATGGCCAATCAAGAAAACCTTTCAAGGCTGGTTAGTAATGACATAACTATTAATGGAAATTAATACATTCACCAAGATTAATTAGCTTAGTTTTAAATGCTGTCAATGACAAAAAAGCTTTAGTTCTGATCACTAATATGCAAATTACCATTCAATAGAGGATCATACAAATAAATGAATTCTATGCATGCTGCTTCTTTTCAAAACTAGAAGTGTTGTCTATAGCTCTCCTTTTGAGTGATAATGATCTGTTGTCTTTACCATTGCTCAAAATCCATTTGTTATAGGAATTATCTGTATTAACAGTTTTAAATGTGTAATTAGGCACATCTCTCAGGATGGCACATTTGTCCCACAGGTTAGGAAAGGAGTGTAGAAAGTGATGAGTTAAAAGATTGCCACAAAACTTGAGAGGCTCAGTAGGTATCCTCTGTACCAAACCAAACTATCGCAAAATGCATGAAAGGCTATACAAAGCAGCATATCTTAATCCAATCAAAGGCACACAACTAGCATGACAAGATAGGTTGAAGTGGCTAATCTTCCACTAAGGACATCTCTAGCGCACTAGGATGACCGTGTCAAGCCATGAGAGCCACTGATCATGGGAGTCACACTTCACAGCAAGCTTTCTGTCACAATGGTGACGGGAGCCATACTTCACCCAAAGTCTTTCAGGTGGTGGAACAATTAGCTCTAATTTCTCTTGTAGCCAAATCTAAAAAAAAAAAAAAGAAGAAAGAGCTATTAGGTTGGAAAATCCACAAAAGGCCACCTAAGCAAAAATTAGGTAGACCTGGTAGTGTGAAAACCATCACAGGCATACTAGGCAAAAGTTAGGGTCATAATAAAGCTAATAAGATTACTTGTAAGAGAAGTGGGCTCCCTATTACGAAGTCCTTATCCTTCCTTAATAGCACATCTAAACCATGAATAGTATCAGCCAGGAAGATGCCAAAAGGGTTATGACCAGAGCAGGTCACAGTAAGGATATAAAGAATCTTAAAGTCGTAATAATCATCTTGGGAAGTAACACCCAGATAACTTTCGAACAAGCATAACAAGACACATTTCACCCACTTTCCTGAGTTTATAGAGATTCGCTAAACATGGTCCAAAATCACCAGCAAAGAAATTAGACCTACCCTTGGTACAAGCCTACGACACAAAATAGGAGAAAAGCCCAGAGTGAGACAATATCCGAGGGATAGCAATCATCAAAGAAAGGTAAGGCTAGTGGGCTATTAGGAGTAATTTTGTATTCCATGATAGTTGTAAACTCCTCTAAGGTAGGGCATACTTCTTGCTGACCAAAGGTGAAGACATGCTAAATAGGGTTATAGTGTTGTGTAGTAGCCTTTAAGAATTCAAGGTCAATCTGAACCTTGCTCAGAAATTTGAGAGGCAAAAATAGGGTAAGAATAGGCAAAATCTAAGAAGTTTTGGATTCTAAAACCTTAAGCAACTTCAAATGAAAAGAAGATATGATGAAGAGAGTGAATAAAATAGGCAACAAGGAAGGGGCATTTATAATCATTCCATTCCTTTTCTAATTAGGAATTGAAATCCAAAAATGCATGACAAGGTCTGCACGGACCTATGTACGACATCGAGGTTTACATGGATTAAGTAAGCAGGTGCTCAAGACTAAGAGAACCTTTTCAGGTTTACACAGACCAAGGCACCCCATTCAAATAGGAAACAAGACAACACTCAAAGCCATGTAGCGTTCAAAGGTCAAGCAAAGTTCAAGATTAAAAATATGCGAAAAGGGGAAGATAAATTGTGTTATGTTCTACAATACTAAGATAAGAAATTGAAAATCCTATCTTCAAAAAAAAGGGCCTACGATCATGCTAACACAATCATAAAAGAAAAAGAAAAAGGTCATCTTCAAGCTTAGCTATTATCATCTTCCTTCGTATCTTTATCCTCGAAAGAAATCACTAACCTTTCAGTCACCTTGTAGGCCCTGATCTTCCTCTAAGCTTTATGTAAAGCCGACACACATCTAGACAACTTGTTTTGTAAAAGGTGAAGGATCAATGTCACATAACATGTATAACATGGTGCACACAACTTACATGCAACATAGCATAGCCCAGCGTATATAGCTTAGGTCATAGCACATGTACATACACAGGTGAGACATGACATGTCATACATATAACACGATGGACATAAGCATGTATAACGCACTTATATATTAGCATGCAAAGCACATAAATGACATGCACAATAGGAATACACTCATTGCTAGCACCCGAGTCTCGACAATTATGGCCCTTCTAAAAGCCTCCACAACCCATGCAGTCTTTTCCATTGGAGCTTTCTTCACTTAATCATGAAAGACAAGATGTCAACCACATGTAGAGGGAAAGTCCTAATGACAAAACCTAGAATCTTACTAGTGTTGTATCCTCAGGCTCAAAGGTCACAGGCTAGCTCTTCTCGATGAGAAGCTTGGCTAAAGAGAGTTCCCCATCGATGCCATAATGCATATAGCTCAACTCTAGTACATCTGCTAGTGTCCCTACCACCTCATCAGGAAAAGACGATGGACTAGCTGACGGCCCTAGAGCATGGACCAGAGGAGGAGAGAATTGAGAACTCGGTGAGTTAAATGAGGTCTTGGGTTGCTTTCTCGAAAAAGATGGACCACCCCTAGAAACAACAGTAGGCTACAGTGCAAGAATATACAAAGTAAAGAAGACACTATGAAAAGGATGGTAAGACACAAGAATTTTACCTGAGGAGGAAGGGGCCTAAAAGTGTAAAGAACCCAAGGTAACAGGTGAGACACAGCCTAGGGAGCATAGCCTTTAGCACCATTCTCTATCAGAGTAGCTCTAGGGACCTTAACAGTTATCCCTTGCACAAATTCCAAATCATCGATATAACTTCCAAACAACATAGACTCAAAAGGGTCCAGAGGGATGAGATGCACGTCAGGACCCAAGTGCCAACTGACTACTCTTTCCCTTAAAAACCAATAATATGTCTCAGGAGTAGTCAGCAGCAGGTGGCAGAAGGACAAATCCCAAATGGAGCAAAAAGGAAGAGGCAGCTCCTCAATAGGAAAGACCCATCAGGCCAAGTCAACCTATATAGGTGAGTATCAGTAACACATAAACATTTATTAAAAGAAATATTTTTATGTGCAGGAATTACTTACATCTATCCAGGTGCATGATGAGAGATACTGGCGATGCTACATTAAGGACGTCACATTCCATGGACCTAAGACAGGCCGGATCCACTTGTCCATAACTAGATAGTGTCGCAGCACATCAAGCTCACAAGGGTAGGCTAATAAATGAAGCTCATAAGCCCAAACCTAAGAACAAAGAAAAAGGTGGGGAGAACAAGTCAGTAATGAAAGTCTAAAAGGAAAAAGAATAAGGAGAAGGGAGAGAATTGGCTTACCAAGACACTAGACACAAAGCCTTGAACAAAATGATGACTCTTTTGAGTCCATACATCCATGTCTAGACTTTAAAACATCCACCCTAGAGAGGATTGCACCAATTATAACTCCCTATCTTGTTCACCTCCTTTAACACTGGGAGGAAACTCTAGCTCACGGTGCCATTGGCATTGGCAAACAAAGTGGTGCCCAATAAGTATAGGATAAAGCAATGCACATACTGATCTACCTCTATCTCCCTTGAAGGAGACTCTTCACCCCACCTCTCTTGAAGGTCGGTACAATGAATGCTACTTGCTCAGTCCTGGGGCATAAATCCCAATAATTCTTTCACTTTTGACAGTTGCAGGGAAGGATACTAATAACAGGCATTGAAAGCAATGGCTCGATCTGTATATGGTGCCCCGATGATGAACAACTAATCAAATGGCATGATAGTCAGCTCACCAAAGGACATGTAGAAGGTATGTGTGGTGTCCATCTACCTATCTAGCAAAGCTCGTAAAGCTTAGAGGTCATGGCAAAAATCCCCACCTACAAGGTGATCAATGAAAGTTTGAAAGCCTATAGTGCGTACCTTATTCTGTACATCAAAGGCATGATAGAATACTAATGTTGTGGACCAGAATGGGTACCCCCACATTTGAGACATGTCTACAAAAGATAAAATGATGGAGTAAAAAAGTAGTCAAAGGATAAAGTCTGCATGGACTAAACCTAGTCAAAACAAGTCTGCACAGACTAACAATAGAGTAAAAAGGTACTTAAAGGATAAAAGTTCACATAGACTAAGATCTAGTCAAAAATTAAGTCCATACGGACTTTAATCAAAGTCAAACATAGTCAATTACAAGTCCACATGGACGTTACATATAGAATTACATATGCTAGCATGGGAACAGTTCTAACAAAAGGGAAAATTTAAAAAGTCTGCACGGACCAACAACTTCAAAAGTACAGTCCTTACGAACCTACTAAGCCCTAGCCATATAAGTCCACATGGACCTATCGCACCTAAAACTTTATAGAATATAACAACACCAAAATGATCAAGAAAACATGATAAAAAACACATAAAGAGAGAAGACTCACCTGCAGGTACACTTAGAAACACGCGTGATGAGCCAGATCCACCAAGAGAGGAGTCAGATCGCCAAAAGCGATGCCATTATCAGATGCTACATTCTTTAGGTAGTTCACCACTATAGACAGGACAAAACCCACCAGAGCAGGCATAGAAATGTCCTCTAGTGGAGGAGGAGAGGGCACAGATCCTCTCCCTTATGGAAGGAGGATCACGATAGGTGCATCCTCACCATTGGAGGAAGAGGAGCCCGAAGCACTTCCTATGTAAAAAGCCATTGTAAGAGCGTCTGGTTGAGAGAAAATGAAGAATATGAAAAGACTGAAATGGAAGAAATGAGAAGTGGAGAAGAAAAAAGAGCAGTTATATCGCTGACACGATAAGTTTATATGGACCTCAAATAGTTAAGTCCGCATGAATATATAATAATATATCAAGTCCGTACGGACCTACTTGAGATAGTCTGCAAAAGTTAAATATAAGTCCGCATGGACTAATGAGAGGAAGTCTGCACGGACCTAGAACCATCAAAATCCAAAAAGGTTAAGTTCATTTTTCTTCCATCAAAACTGACATTCTATTTCTTTCTTACAAGATCAATTCAGAGTTACCAAGCTTAATCTTCTCTAAGGAACAACATCAAAGGTTAAACCATTTAAGCTTAGATTAACACCAAAGTTTCAATCCACCAAATTTGACACCGTGTCTAATATATGTTATAGGGTTCAGCCTAATAAGCCAATCCACCAAATTTGACTCCATGTCTAATTTATGTTATAGGGTTTAGCCTAATAAGCCAATCCATCAAATTCGACTCCGTGTCCAATTTATATTATAGGGTTCAGCCTAATAAGCCAATCCACCAAATTCAACTCTGTGTCCAATTTATGTTATAGGGTTCAACCTAATAAGCCAATCCACTGAATTCAACTTTGGGTCTAATTTATGTTATAAGGTTCAGCCTAACAAGCTAATCCGAAGTTTCTGTCCATTTGATCAAACCTTGTTTATCATACAACTTTAGGTGTGATCAAGAACTAGTAAGTCTACCAACTATATCATCAAAGTAGGAACATGTGTGGACCTAGTTGGATTTTCACTTCTCTTGAGACAAGCAGGCACCTGCATTCGGTGTAATTTTCTTCACAATATCTATTCTTTTTGAAAGGAATATATAACTCAGGTTTAGCAAGCTTTTGCAAAGGTAAAGCTCCGCATTAAGAAAGCACACCCACATGTAAGTATTTCTAAATTTGGTACTTTGCTATGCGCTATTCCAGTTCATGCATTACACAGCACAAACTAAAGTGGGGGCAACTATAGACACCTCACCTTAACCAATGATGATAACTAGAGACGGCTCTTGAGCACAGCACAAAAAGCCTTTAAGACTTAGGTCCTTACAGATTAACATACACAAATATTTGGTCCGTACAGACTAACTAAAGAAGTAGGCTAGGATCTGGCCTATGAAGACTACAGACCATCACTTTAAAAACCTTGGTTCACACGGACCATTAAGAACAAGTCCATACGGACTTACTAATGAAAACAGACTTCGAATTTAAACATTACCTATTTAGTCTAAGGGTCAGAATCCAAAAGGGATTAGGACTTCCTCCTAACAAAAGGGGGTAGAAAAACCTAGAAAAGAAATATAAATACTTCTCTTCGAGGAGAAAAAGGGGTTCGAAAAAGTAAAGACTACAAAATTAGAATTGCAACCATTACAATAATAGTAGATACAAAAGCCTAATAAGGCTAACTACGAGGAGGATCCTCAACCATTCTTACTTATATTCAAGAGGCTTTTATGCTAGTGCTCTAAGAGATTCCTTCATACAGGTAATATCTGAGGTCTATGAATGAGTTTTCTATAGTTTTATGAGTCAATGATCTCTGAGATGGTTAATTTATGAGGTGATATTTTGTTATTCCCTTTATCATTGATGATGAGTAAGTTAATCATATTAGACATGTAAAGTGGGAATTTGATGTTTGTACTTAGCATTAGACATGCCATGAGAAGTTAATTTCATTGTATAAATTTGACCTTATACAAAATTAAGTCCGTATGGACCTAGTCTCTTTGAAGGCAAGTATCCATATTAGTCTACATGGCCCTATTATATGCATGTTGATTAGGCTTAGTAGTTCGTACGAACCTCTTATAATGAGGGTCACATGTTCGCTCGGACCTATGAATGATAATTTGTATCATAATCCCTCATTATACCTTACTGGCGTGATTTATAATTTATAGCGAATGTGTTTATGATTTTGGTGTTCATTCATGCATTAATGGTTCAAGATCTAACTTATTTGACTCTAATGTTTTTTGAGTTATTAGTTGGATATTGCGCTGGAGTGAAAGTATGATATAGACCTAATCTTTCCTTGGTGAAGGTTAGTACGGACTATGTACCATCACCTCTATGTCCGTACGGACCTGACGACGCTAAAGAGAGCTAGTTTTAGGACCTTAGCTTATTTCTTTGGTTTTATACTACTTGTACTTCTTTGCTTCCTTTTGGGTTGTAATAGCTAGTAAATAACTTGTTTTACACGCTAAAACCTAACTTTCACATCAAATGATTTTATATATAATTAATTGGTGCTTTTTAACAAAATGGATTTGTATTTTCTCAATCAAAAGTCACATAAAAAATGTATTTTTATAAAGGCCAATCTCCTAGAGACTAGAGTTAGGCAATTACTGCCAATTCCTATGGAGTTATGGGGTAATTGTTAGGTCAAATAATAATCAATTAATAACCCACTTTATGGATGTAAAATTTACTTTATTGCATTCTTTAAACATTGCATTTTACTTTCTTTACA